>VDFB02373365.1:129200668-129215675 GCA_007258455.2 Sequoia sempervirens | reverse complement strand
CATCATTCCACAATTATATCCACTTACCATTTTGATGAGGTCTAGGAACATCAACCAAAGGGATATTAGGGAAGCAAGGTGATCAATTTTATTGAGGTGGGAAGTGTTGAGCTTGAAGGATAGATTATTAGGTATGAGGAATAAGAAGTTTGAAAAGTTTAAAGAATTGGGAGGTGATATGTGAGATAGGTTTAATAGAATCTACTTAAATAAGGGTGTTTTGTGGAGAGGGGACAATGGAAAGAGAAATAACTAAGTTTTAATCTATCAATACAACTAATTTTCCCTTAGTTCACCATCTCTTTAGTTGGTCCAAGTGAACTAGTGATCAATATAAGAATATTTTTTGTCTACAATGGGATCTAAACCCCTCATGGTATTTCTAGTTAGGATGTAGGAATTCAATTATTTTTTAGAGAGTTTATGAGAAATAAACCAACTTGTATCTTGGTTTTTTCCACCATATCATATTCACCTCCTTGTAGCCATTTAGTCATAGGGAGGGCATAAAAATCCATTTCCACAATTTAACTTGAGATGAGGAGTCATTAGGCATGTACAATAAAGAAAAAATGAATAGGTATTCCTTGGATTAGTAACTGTAAGCATTAAGCACAATTGTTGTTGGGATCCACTCCTCAATAGATGATAAACTTAGCCAAGTATTGGGAAAGGTGGGTAGCTGCCATCCTAATATTTTGATTTATTTTGTCCTCATATTAGGAAATGAGGCATCTCACTTTGTGTTGGTAGTTATTTGTCATTTGTTGAATGCTTCAAGGGAGGTGTCTAAGATGTTCTAAATGCATATAATATTATTATATATTTATAAGATGAAACCCTCTTATGACATATTCTTATGACATTTAAGAGCTCATGACTATAGAATATTTATAATAAAGTATTGACCAACATTATGAAAAATCATCAGAAATCTTTTAAGAAATAGCAACTATGTCAAGGAAAAAGATGTGGACATTTACAAGAACTTTTTTTTTTAAGAAAAACTTGGAGACCACTTATAATTTTATTTATATATAATATTTTACATATAGCTGGTTCAAGTGGACATACTCGCGGGAAAGAACCAGCAAGAAAACTCCCAGTTGTGCCATAGTCCGAGTAACAAATTTTACAAAATATCAAAAAGACCAGTGAGGTCCTAGTACAAATGACCAATTGTCTAATTACAATGTTACAAAAGCACATTGGTTGAATACATCATTACATATGCACATCTCTTATGCACCCAAAATACCCAAAAGAAGACATCATACTAGATATACCGGTGACCCGAATACATAACACAATGGAGATTACAAAACCTTACTAAACATAAGACTGATAAGCTAGGAAGCCACTTTCAAAAAGATGCAGATTTTCCACCAACATGCTAAAAGCCATTAACCGAGCTTTCTTTTGTTTCCACTTGTTTACCTTTTTGTTGGCGATCATGTTCAAATGAAGGTTTTGATTTTTTTTAATATCAGGCACATAATGATAACAAAATTTATTTTTGGATGAAGATGGAAGTTGCAAATCATGAATGCAAAGATGACTTCTCAAGAAAGAAATGGCATGATAGTTTCTTTTTAAATCATCAATCTCCTCCATGGAAATGGCAGATTTGTACCTATTTAGAACTTGGTAGAGATGTGAAGAAGTGTCATGCATTGTGGATAATAACGTGCCTTGGAATATGTGAACATAGGTCTCTTCTTATGAAACAAAACCTTCTTTGAATAATTAACATTAGAAATTAATACAGTTTGGCGAGCATATTGTATAATCACACTAGAAACCAACAATGGAAGATTGAGAGTCTCAACTAAGAATTCCACCTTATAGATAACATTCATACTAGAATCCAACAACAAAAGACCAGGTGCCAGGACAGAGCGTGCTTTCATTTTGAGGACATGGCACCACTGCTCAAAACCATCCCAGAACCGGACATTTGGGAACCTTCTACAATATGAGCCAGAGTATTAATTTCTCTTGTTAATTATTGAAAGAAGAGTATATAAATTATTCGAGCATCTTAATTCTCATATACAGAGTTACATCTTAGTCAATTTCTCTTGATATATGAGTTCCATATATTTGTAAATTTTTCTTAATATAAAACAATATTTTATTTCATTAAAATTAACCTATCTATTCCATGTTACAAAGGATGCTCTTATTTTAAATTATAAGTATATAATTCAAAATTAATTAGTAATTTTCAAGATAGAGTACACACAATTTTTTTAGTTAAAATAAAATAATATTCTTATTTCCATGTGAGAGTTATGTAGAATGGTAGTTTGACATGTCTCGAAAATATTTCTTTCATATATACTAAATTTTTATCATTGTACATTATGAGTGAATCATCTCAATTATATATCCAAGCACATCAAAAATTTAGAGTGGAAAGAAAAATAATCACACATTTATCATATTTTTGTAAGGTGTTTGAAAAGACTAAAAGTTTCCCTAGAAAGAACTAATTAAGGAATAAAAAAAATGGAAAGTGTCTACCTCATTGTATGTTGACCTTTCCCATATAAAAAGATCATGGAAATGCTAAATGAGTTGTTATAAGAATTTTTAAGAATTAAGGCACAAAATTCATAATACTAATCCTAAAAGCAACAAGAAAGGCAATGAATAAAATATTCCTAGTTATTTTGAAAGAAACTTTAAAAGGTTCTAAGTTCCCTTCACACCCCTTTCTAAATGAAGATAAAATAAATAAGTTACCAAATATTTCTTAGAGTTTAAGGTGGTGATTTTAATATGATTTGAGAATAAATAAGATAAATTAGATGAAATCAAGTTTTGTTGTAAAGGTGAAGAATTTTGGGGGAATAAGATGAAAATAATTTTTTGAACCTAGTTGACTCATTAAATGGCAATAAGATAGATTTTAAAGGGGTTTTATTTAAAATATGTAATAGTTAGATATGTACTAATACATTATATTCTCTATTAGATAGTTATTTCTTCCATAAACATTTCTTACAATCTTATAATTTATTAATAATAGTGATGTGTGCATCCCTAGACACTCTTTGATAACCACACTATTAATGTTTCTATTTTTACTAGAGGATACTCTAATTGAAAAGCATGTAAAGAGGAAGGGTTAGTTAACCTTGATATTAATGCAATGAAAGGTGGGATTATCTTGATGGTATCAAAGTTATCTTAAAGATATATTGAAGGTTTTTCTTCTATGCCTGAACACATTTAGTGAAATATAATGAATATGTGTTAGCCTAGAAAAATATGTATAGCCTTAAGAATAAAATTTAGACTTTAAGTTGAAAGAAAATGTCAAATATTTAGAATAAAAATGGTGGGGATGGAATACAAGCTTCAAGAATCTCCTTGTAATAATTAATTGCAATAATAAATTATTAAAACTAAACACAAATGGATATGTCACCAATAATTTTTAGATAAAATGACTAAAATTAGAGCCAAGATATCTTAGTTCAAGTATCAAAATAAAGGTATTGTTATTCCTTGCATAACCACCCCATTTTGTTTTATTTTGGAACAAAATGGGTACCCCTTTTCTTTTGTTTTGGTTGTCTTTGGTTGTCTGTTGGGTCTTAGGAGCTCTTTGTTTTTGCTCCTAAGTTTGTCTTTTGTTCTTCCGGAGTTGAGTTCAAAACCAAATCTAGACATGGAACTATTTCATGGTTTCTATTTCAGATATGGTTCTGACTCTGACTCTGCCTTCTTCTTTTCTCTCTCCTTTGTTTTGTTGGTTTTTTTGACTAACACTTGGGTTGGTCCGTCCTCCTGTTTGTTGGTTGTTTCCTTGTGTTTTGTTTTTTTGCTCACACGGGATTGGAACCAGGATTGGAACTCACATGGGAAGTTTTTAGGTTTCCATTTTTTGTTCCCTCCCTAACTCCGCTTCCGCTCTTTTTCTTTCTCTCTTTCTTTTTTGTTTGGGCCGGGTCCGGTGTTCACTCTAGTCCCGCTTCCCTTGTTCTTGTGTTGTTCTTTTCTTTTTTTGTTGGGACTGGAGCCAAACCTAGAATGGAACTTTGAACTTTGTGAAAGTTCCATTTTGGTTTTATCTCTGCTCCCATTTTAGTTTGTCATTTTCTAGTCGGTCCTTTTGTCGGGACCGGATCAGGGGTTGGAGATGAAATAGGGAACTTTGTGTAGTTTCTTTATCTTGTTTCTGACCTGGCTCTGCATCCGCCTTACCTTTTGATGTTTCGTTGACTTGACTTAACTGTATATTCACGTTGTTGGCTCCGTCCCCAATCTATCACATTTATGGCATTAAATGTAGCCTGTTTGCACATGCGAATTATTGATTAAAGGTTTAATTATGCTTAAACCACCTCATTTTTATTATTATGTGAAGTGTTTAAGCAAATTATGGCCAAGAAAATCTCTAGAGAATTGATTTCACCGCAGGGGTGAATTGTGGAGTGAATCTTGGCGAATTTATGGTCAATCCTAAGGAACGTTTTGAGGTAGGTTTCTTTTGCTTTTCTTTCTTCCATTTTGTTCTTTCATTTGTGTCATTTTGGTGTATTCGTAGGAGGGTTTATTTTGTGAATTTGTTCACACGGTTGGTCTTTGTTTATATTCTTTTTGTTCAGTTTTGTTTGGTTCTCTCTTTCTTTTCCATCCCATTCTATTTTGTTGGGTTTTTGTTTCTATTTGTCATTTTTTCTTTGTTGTTTGTTCTAATGTCGCTTTCATGACAGGTCCATTTTGTCGTGCTCTAGTTTTGACTAGGGTTTCAATTTTGAAGGGGTTTCCTTGCTTGGGTAATAATTTTTGTTTTGAGACCCTTTTCTAGTTTTATCACGTTGGTTTTGGGTTGTTCGTACGGGTTTCTCATTGTGCCCTAATTTTTGGAAATGTGTATCAAGCAAATTAGGGTTTTGCAATATAACATGTTCATGGTTTTAATGACTTATGTGCAGAGGAGTTATTAGAGGTTTAGGCTGATCCCTTTCTAGTCTCTATTGGGGCCCATATGACCTAGGGTTTATTCATTCATGTGACTGCCTTGTTTTAAATACTCTCTGTTTGCTTGAATTGACCTGCTCCTGTTCCTTATTATGATGTCAATATGTCTTTACTCTAGCCAAAATTGGGTCTGGGGAGGAAGTTGAACTTGGTAGCTAACTTTTTTTTCTAGTTTGATTCCCATTCCAATCCTACCTTCAATCATGTTTTGGTTCCCATTCTGGTCCCGCCTTCGATCATGTTTTGGTTCCCGTTCTGATCCCACCTCTAACTGTTTTGTTCCTTGTCTAGTTCCGATCCTGGCCCCGCCACATGTAAGAAATATCCTTTATTCCTATTACTTCTATGGTTCTGCCTCTGATAAAGGCATAATTTGACCAAGTAAGTGTTATCTTAGGAGGATGGAGCAATGATTATATGATTGACTAACTTAGATGTTTTTGTTCATCTAATACAAGAAATTGTTGCAAGTATTGAGAGATGTCAGGAGCATCGGATGAGGCCTCTCAAATGAGCCATCCAGGTGAAACTTCATGGCAAGGAGTTAGGCCAAAGAAGATCAAAGTGGAGTAGCTCCCATATACCTTGAGATGTAAGCATAGGGAGGTTGTCCTCATAACTAGCACAATTGACTCCGACTGGACTGATATAACTAACACCAATTTGGGTCCTTTCAACTATGAAGAGTTGCATGAGGAGACATTCACTGAAGAGCAGATCACAGGAAGGATAGAAAGGATTGTTCAATCTGGGTTGGCACATGTGGCACTTTTCCCCCTGTCTATCCAATGTCTGGAGTTGATTCTTGTAGCAGCTGGAGCATATAACCCTGCTACTAGGTAATGTTTGGATGTGAAGGGTAATGTCATTATTGAATTCATGCCTCAAATGATCAAGTTCCTATTTCATATACCTGATCCTAACAATCCTAAGCAATTGAATGAAGCAGAGGCTTTAAAGCTTTACAGTGATAATAAGGAGAGGAATAGGTTGCACATGAATAAAACTTGGATGAGGGTAGAGAAGAAGTCTCTAATCAAACTCCTAGACCAACCTAAGAGGGCAGAATTTAGTAAAGAAATTGGAGATATAATCATGTTCCTCTCTAGGCTGTTTGGTAAAAGGGATGCTTCGCTATTTAAAGAATGGATGTTTCCTTTCATCCAAACTATTTTGGATGGGAGGCAACAATTTGACAGGTCTATGATAGTATTAGACAACATTCACAATCAGATGATAAAGGTGAAAGAAACCAAGTGTTTCTTTATGACTTCCTATGTAGTTTATGCAGCTACCCGAGTGGGGATTTTTCATGGACTTCAAACAGTAGGTATATTGGGGGAAGCCCAAGGATAGAAGAGAGTATGGGAGTATTATAACCAGCTTACCTTGCAGGCATCAGAGCAACATTATAGAAGGGTTAATGATGCCTTTCTTGATGTCATAATTAACAAGCTTAATGGTGATGCTAGGTATAGACTTAGCAAGGAGGCAATGGATTTTGTGAATGAATGGGGACATTGGTTTATCTAGTACCCCACATTCATCTATTTCAGGTTAGCAGGCTTTGATGGTCAACCCCATTTTCTACCTAGGTGTTGTGGTGATAGAATCATCCTAATGGAGTTTATTTATCAAGCCTTGGTTGTGAATCTCCAGTTTAGCAACAAACACAAGACAGGTTGCAAGAGTTCTTGAAAAGGGAAAGAAAGGCTGTTGAGATTGTTGAACATGCGAAGAAGTCCAAGGAGGCATGGGACTATGTTGAAGAATTGAAAAAGCAGCGAGATGAAATGTTAGAAAATAAGAAAGAGGAAGAGGAATGTTTGAAGAAAGAGCTGGAGGCTAAGAGGCTACAAGATCAAAAGGATAAAGAGGAAGCTGAAAATTTAGCAAAGGAAAAGGAGCAAAGTGATCAAAAAAATGTGGAGGAGGTTGATTCTCAACCAAAGCTTACATGGTTGCAACCTCTATCTTCACTACTATTGCTTCTTCTTCAACCTAGGAAGCCACTACTCCTATTGCTCCTACTTGGCTAAAATTGGACTTAGAGAGAAAACAAGTTGTTCAACCACAACCACTGAATTGGGAAGAAATGATGAAAGAAATTGGGAAAGAGAAACCTAAGAAGAAGGCTTGGGGTCTTCACTCCACTGGGCTCACTGATGCTGGAGAGATCATTGTTGAATGTGCTATACCTGTAATGGAAAAGAGTCGTGATGACATGCAAATCACTAATTATTAGTTGGGGGCAGTAAATTTGGGTAAGCCTACAAGAAATCAACAGATGAGTTTGATTGATATTGTGGCCTCTTCAACCAAAACCCAGATGATCAAGGATAACAAATGGAAGGATGAGCTTAATAGTTAATTGGATCATCTCCATGGTTTCTTAAAAGATGTTTCCAGTCCCATTTCTCAATAGGTTGCTCCTCCTAAATCCCCAGTTTTGTTAACAAAGAGGGAGGCAGATGATTTGATTCAGATGAAAAGCAAGGTGGGGATGATGGACAAGTGGTTGGATAAGCTCAACTAGGAGGTTGATGATGTTCTTATTAAGGGTGCTAAGATTCATAAAGCTTCTCTTCAGTTAGCAGAGGATCTAGACCAACAGGCTAAGGATTTGGACAAGCAAGATAATGAATATAAGGAATATGTTAAAAGACTTCAAGACGTTAGCAAAGTTCCAAAATCCATTTTGATAGAATATTCAATTCTTGAGCTTGGTAATGAAGATTTTGTGGAAAATATTGTCAGCATCATAAGATACAAGTCTAGGGCTATGCATGGACATCAAGAAGAAGTCTAGGAAATGAGTAAGGACTTGAATCAACAGATGATTGAGTTAGAGGCATTTGTGGCCATTTTGATTAATTTAGATTCCTCCAATAAAGAAGGCATGTCATTGGATAAACTAAGGGAGAGATGGAGGAGTAGATTTGAAGAAATCATGCAAAAAGGAGATGATGGGGAGAGTTTATTGCTAGATCAGTTTATGGATTTCTGGGAGGAGGTAAGAGCTGCTAAAAAAGAGCTAATCAAATTAAAGGAGATGCAAAAGTTAGTTTCTATAGAATTTGAAAGAATCAAATTTGAAGGTGACTAGTTGGATGGGCCGGATTTGGATACTCTTCAATAGGTATTCTCCAATTATGATGAGTACATCCTTGAGCATTCAGTGAAAAAGTGACTGACTCTTTGCGTGATACTCCATCTTCTCTTCTCCTCTTTTTGTGGATTTTGACATAGGTTCAACTCTAAGTTTGATCTATGGGTTTCACTTCCTTTTTGGGGTATCAGATTTCCTTTTTGTACAATGGAGTGATCAGACTTGAAAGCAGGGGTTCTTGAGTCTACTTCTACATTCAATTTCAACTCCATGAATTGTTGATCTTGATTAATGATTGAGAAACTAGTGCATGTGGCACCTAGCAGCTAGTCAGATCATTGCAGTGTCTTTTCTGAAGTTGCAAATTTTCTGTTGATTTTGTTTATTTAAGTTATTGTTAATTGGCTAAGTTTGTGTGTGTGTGTAAAATATATTCTCTATGTGCTGGATGATGATTGAATGATTTGTTTGAAGTAATTTTAGTAAACGTTGATGATATTTGAATTAGCATTATGGATGTATGCAGTAGCATAATTTATTATATGGATTGCATCTAGCTATGGTTGTGGTTAGGTAGAATGAACACTCATTGTTGATCTGCATGTATGGATACGTAAGGATTTTATTTATGTTTCTTTTATTTAAAGCTTTGTTTCATCTTTTTCTTTTATTTAAAACCCCCCAAATGTAGACTACCTGATGTTATGCATTCTTGTTCTTTGTTACCAGCAAAGGCCCCTTGAACATTATGGTTATATCAACCACTGAGTGAAATCAGCATAATCAAGAACCGATTACCAGGACCTTGGGAGTTAGATTTCCATGTTTTATCTTTCTCTTTAAGGAGAAATAGAATAGTAATATTCTATTTAATGTTGTTTTGCTATTTTGACCATCAACAAATCTAGTGCTAGAAGGAGGGCCTGAAGAACAAGATTGCTCACATTGGGTCATTCTCACTAGATAGGTTCGAGAGAGTTCTTAGATCTTCTCAGAATCCTGAATTATTTGTTGAGCTCCAAACTCCTATTACGCATAGGCCCCAGGCTCATAGATTCTTGATCCAACCTTTATCACCACCGCTCACCCCACCTGGGTTTCCACCAAATCCACCTACACTGCCTCACTGACCACTTTCACCCATTTCACAACCTACTCCATCTGTATCACCGCCATGACCTATGGCTTACTTCAGTAATAACCCTTCACCATTAGGGACTATCCCTGGAGGTATACATAATCTCCCAAAGAACCCAAAGAGGTTTTGTCCTAAGTACATGCATGGGGAGTCAAGAAGTGCCAAGGAGCACATATAGGCATTTAAAAATTCTTGTACCCATGCTCAGGTGGCTCATCAGGACATTATGTGCAAATTGTTCCCCTATTCGTTGGGAGCCATGGCATACAATTGGTACCTGAACTTACCCAAAGGGTTGGTTCTAAGTTGGAATGATTTAGAGAACACCTTCATCAATCAATTCAAGGTTTATGTAGACCCTGCTATCCTTTACCACTAGTTTTCCACTATAAGGAAATAACACCATGAACCGCTGCCTCTATTCAACACCAGGTTCCAGACGATGTACCGAAGGTTGCAAGATCCTTACCTAGTGGCTGAGAATATTACCATTTTGGCATACTTAAGGGCTATGGACCCTTTGATTGGCTTGTTCTTGAAAAGGACATATCGTGCTAATGAAACTGACTCTTTGGCTAAGGTATATCATCTCACCATTCAGCTGCAACAACAGATCAGTCTGCAAAGCGAGAATCTAGGAGTTCTCCCTCCTATAGGATACCAAATGTCCAATCCAACCCCTCTATTCAATATGATCCCAGGGATGTCCTATTCCTAATACGGACCCATGTCTGAATTCCAAGGTTCACCTCCCTTGCCATTTTTTAATAATGGTCCCCAAGATTCCTCCCAACAAAATCAAAATTACCAAAATAAAGCTGGAGGATCAATTTCAGTTAATCAATCTTTTGCTGTGAAGAATGTAGAAAGTGAAAAGACTCTCCAAGTGACCAACAAGATGGAGACTCTCAAAAAGACACTGTCTCAGATGTCTAATGACATGGTTCAACTCAAACAAAATCTCCCTCAGAACCAGAACTAAGGTTTTCAGAATCAGGGAGGATATTCTAATCAAGGTGGTTATCCTAACCAAAATCCTAGTCAGAACTATAATACCAACTAGAACACCAATAGGAATTTCTAGAACCAAAACTCCTCTAATCAAAACTATCAAAATCAGAATAGAGGATACAATCAAAGACCTAGCAACAATAGGCCATGGAATACTGGACCCAATAACAGAGGAGTTTCCCACAATTATCAAGTGGGAGATGAGAAGCCGCACACTGCTAATGTGGCAGACCTCAACCTTATGACTAATTGGTGTAGACTACATGATATTGCGGTCCATTCTGAGGTAAATTGTCCAGAGATGGAAAAAATGATTAAGATTTCCCAAGATGATGCTCCATTCCACAGTGCATCCAACAAATCTGGTGGATCAATGGATACTGCCATGGCATATGATATCTTTGAGGAAGAACTTCCATTTCCTAACTAGGAAGACAATGAAGTGATGGAAGATGTGTACGATGCCCAAGCCTTCCAAACCAAGGGGGGCCATTTCCTTAGAAATCAAAACAGAGGGCCATTCATGACCTCTACCCCTCTTAATAACATGGTCCCCCCAAACCAAAATGTTGATAATAATCCACCACCACCAAAGGGGTCATCAGATTCTTAGAACAAAGGTAATTCATTTTCAATTCCTAAATATCAAGTTAGGAATGATTCAGAATTTGATTTCATTATAGAGATGCTAAGGCAAAAGACTTCAATGTCTTTCTTTGATGTTCTGAAGTGGTGCCCTGCTCAAAAGGAAATCTTGTTAAAAGCCTTGGGGGAAGCAAATAGGTCAAGAGGAAAAGAAAAGGTGACTCCTACTAATGAGATGAATGCAGCTCTCTACAAAGGTAAGACTAGTATTCCACCTTTCTTGCTAAGTTTGAGAATTTTTGTAAAGAATTTACATAACTGTCTGCTGGATTTTGGGGCATCGGGGAATGTCATGCCGTTTTTGATTTGTAGGAAGTTAGGTCTGAGCCCACTCCAGAAAAATAAAAAGGTTATCCAGTTAGATAAGACATAAGTTAATGTGGTAGGAGAGCTTAAAAAAATCCATGTACAGATTGGATCCGATCCAAGGATCCAAACTTATGTGGATGTCCAAGTTGCGGATATCCCAGAAACCTATGGTATGCTCTTGAGCAGAGACCTGATGAAAAGTCTAGGTGGATATTTGTCTTTGGATTTCTCACACATGTGGCTGCCCTGGAAAGGAATAGCAAGCCAAATCAGAATTGAAAGTGATCCCAGGCTCAAACATATGATTACTGAATATGATTCCCCTAATGAGGTAGCCTATTTCAAAACTGAGATAGGAGTTTACAAGGAGTAAATCATGATCTTTTTTAGTACTTCATTCTGATGACTCACCCCTTTCACAGCAAAATGACCCAATGGTTACTGTTAATCAGTAAGTCCTAACAAGGAAATTACAATAGGATAGGTTGGTACTGGGAGAGGAGGTCGACATGTGGAGTCTCCTACTTCCTAACTCATGTAGGGTGCATTACCAGAATCACTCGGAATTAACTTGCCAACCCTGTGTGGACATTTTAAAACATGTCTCCAGGCTAGAAGAAACTGGTGAATGCCAACCCCAGACCCCTACTAATAAATTTCCATTTCAAGCTAAGGATGCAACCATCCTTATGAGAGTCAGCTCTGCTCAGAGGGAATCATCTTCTCAACTCAAGCAGACTCAGGTTCTATGTTCTGAATTATCACTTGAGAATGAGGAATCTCAGTCTTTGCTAATTACACTTACTCCAGAAACACTTCCAATTCCTAGGGCATTGGTGACAAAAGTACTAGATCATGACCTAGCTCAAGGGGAGGTTCAGGAATCACTTCCTCAACAAATTTTCAATTTAGGGGAATCTTCTGATGAACTGCGCCCCTAGTTACTTTCAAGTACTAATGATCAGCACCAGTCTGAGCCGCCATATACTTCTATCAAGAAAAAGAATGTAGGCTAGAAAAAGAAAGAGATCCCAACCCTAGATCAATTATGGGTCTTGAAATTTGATGGCTCCAAGTCCAAATCAAAAAGTGGAGTAGGGGTGGAATTAACCAATCCAAAGGGGAAGACTTACTTTGCTTCCTATAGGGTACAGTTTGGTTGCACAAACAATGTGGCAGAGTAGGAAGCACTTGCTAGGAGCTTAATGTTTGCTCATCAGAAGGTCACATCTCTTATGGTGATGGGGGACTCTGAAGTTATTGTCAAACAGGTTCACAGCCAATATACTTGCCATAATAAAATATTGGCTACTTATAGAAATAAGGTTTGGAATCTGATCGAGGACTTTGATGCTTTCGGAATTACTTTGATTCCTAGGGAGAAAAATTAGATTGCAGATGCTTTGGAAGTTACTGCTAGTACTTTGGATCCCATGCAGGATTCCAAACTGAAAATATTTTCAGTTGAGTTAGTTTCAATCCCAACAGTCCCTGATAATGTTCAGAATTTTTAGGTCTTCGAGGACAACCAACACATACTTGCCTTCTTACCAAGTTCAGATGTCTTTTAAGGATAGATCATAGATGAATCAGATAGAGATCAAGGAGAATGGGACCCTGAAGATTGTGACACAGAAGGAGTAATGAACTTAAAGAGTAACAGTATCCCCAAGGGGATGGTAGCCTTAGAAAGGATATTTGGTTCTGATCCTCGAGCTCAGGAGAGAGTGCCAATGCAAAGTGAAGGAGGGAAGTATGAATCAATTAATCTAGCTGATTCGGGCCCCGAAAGAAATGTCCTAGGCAAGACCTGCCCTGAGGAGATCAGAAATGAGATAATTAAGGTGTTAAAAGAAGATATTGCTATAATTTCCTGTAGCTATGAAGATTTTGAAGACTTTTGACACCTCTATGATCACACACACAATACTACTTAAGCTAGAAGCCAAGCCCTTTCGTCAAAAGCAGCACCTAGTCAACGCTTTGATGAAGCCTTTAATACAAAAGGAAGTGCAAAAGCTCTTATTAGTAAGAATCATCTTCCCAGTAAGGCATTCCACATGTGTTGCCAATCTAGTTCCAATGCATAAGAAAAGTGGGGAGATCAGGTTGTGTGTTGATTTTAGGAATCTGAACAAGGCCTCAGAGAAGGATAACTATCCACTTCCTTCTCTTGATGAGGTATTACAAACTGTTAATGGATCCCAGATGATGTCGTTCTTAGATGGTTATTCTAGGTATAACCAAGTGCTTGTCAGTCATGAGGACAGGATGAAGACTGCCTTCATTACAAAGTGGGGGACATTTTCCTATAGATGCATGATGTTTGGCCTCATTAACGTTGGAGCTACCTTTTAGAATGTAATGGATGTGGATTTTAAGGATTTGATAGGTAAGTGTATTATTATATATGTAGATGACTTGACAATCTTTTCCAAAAAGAGAAAGGATCATGCTGCTGATTTAGCAAGGGTCCTTAAAAATGTATCAGCTATGGAGTATCTCTAAATCCTAAGAAGTGTGTCTTTGGAGTTTCTGAAGGGAAACTTCTAGGGCATGTGATATCAGAAAAGGGAATATCCATAGATCTCGACAGAGTTGAGGCTATTTTGAAATTGACGATGCCAGGTAGTAAAAAGGAGATGAGGTCCTTCTTTGGGAGGATTAATTTTGTAAGGAAGTTCATAACAGGGTTTGTAGAAATTGTCAAACCCCTCAACAAGATGATGAAGAAAGATGCTAAAATTGAATGGAGCAATGAGGCTAAATTTGCATTTTTGAAAATCAAGCAATCAATATCTGAGGCACCGGTCTTGACCAACCTAGATTACTTAAAGCCCTTTTATATTTATTCATTTGCATCTGATCATTCATGTGCATCAGTCCTAACACAACACAGAGGTGAAGGAGATGAAATACCAATTGCTTTCATGAGCTCACCATTCAAGAATATAGAAGTCAGGTACCCACCCTTGGAAAAATAGGCCTTTGCATTGGTACGAGCAGTAAAAAATTGTAGGCATTACATTTTGAGAAGCCAAGTTATTGCTATAGTGCCTAATCTAGCAATTAAGTCTCTCTTTATGCAAAGTGAATTGGGGGAAAGAAGAGGAAAATGAATGGATATCCTGCAAGAGTATGATTTAGAGATCCATCCAATGAAACTTGTCAAAGGACAAGGTTTATCAAAGGCCATGGCAGAGGTTGACAAGAATATTACCTGTCAGCAATATATTGTGCACTCATTTACTAAGGACCCATGGTATATTGACTTGATATTCTTCCTTCTAAATAACAGATGCCCAGAAGGGATGAATGCTACCCAAAGAAGGGCACTGAGGATGAAAAGTGCTCATTACATGCTCAAAGGAGGAGCTCTATATAGAAGAAATTATGAGGGGGTGTATTTGCGATGTCTGGATCAACAAGAAGCTAAACATGCCATGGTTGAATTCCATGGTAGGCATGGCACAAGACACGGATCAGCAGACTCTTTGGCTCATCAAATCCTCAAGTCAGGATATTATTGGCCCCATGTGTTTAGGGATGCACATCAACATGTCAGGACCTGTCATACATGTCAAACTTCTGCATCAAAGGAGCATAATCCAGCCATGCCTCTACAACCAGTATATGAGGTAAGACCATTTTCCCATGGGCACTGGATTTTGTTGGGGTAATTAATCCTAATTCTTCTACATGACACAAATTCATCCTAACTACTATAGACTATTGCACCCGTTGGACTAAGGCTCAACCATGCAAGAACAACACCACTGATCTGGTTATCAAATTTCTCA
>VDFB02373365.1:129106011-129200568 GCA_007258455.2 Sequoia sempervirens | reverse complement strand
TCTTCAATAACATGTAGAATTTTTTGATGATCATCACTATCTAGTCTCCATTTTCTTCAGCCATGTGCATGTGGAACTGCATGAAGATGTAGAGTGGTAGCAATTATTAAGTGACTATATTGATATACCTTGTTATCAGGTTGATAGTCAAAAAAATGAATCCCCAACAAAATGAATCCCATGTTGAACAACTTTGACTTGTTTTAGATATGTCCCTTGCACTACAGTGAACTTGCATAGTAAACATGAACCTAAGGTAAGACATATGAATGTGTGCAACATTCAGGTGCTCAGAGTTTGTACAATATATATTTAATGTTTATAATGTGAAAATGTGCACATGTGAATACAATGTATATAAAATTTTAGGGTCAAACTCACCTGTGGGAAATGACATTCCATCACTTGTTTAGGTTTTGTTAGCTTATTCCTCTCTTCTGTGCAATGCAATAAATAATAGCTAACACCTTCGATGTTTCCAGGCTCTGCTATGACTGCAAAAACATCTCCTATACACCAAATTTACACAAAAAAATTCTAAAAAAATTAGAAATGTCTCTAAAGATCATTAACTAGATATATATAATATTTAAATTATTGAAAACTTACACATGTGTACCTTTTCTAACCAATCCTGAAATATGGTCATAATCAATTGAAATCAAAGGAATGTCTTCAAATCTTTCTTCCTCGTTTTCATCATATGTTTTAGAAACAACTAGTGGCATAAGTATCCCATTTACCAACATATCCAAGTTCTTGATTGTTGCATGCATAATCAGAGTTTCCCTCAATGCACTTAGTGCAAAAACAAGAGTAATCCCTTGTGTCTAATATCCATCCATAGTGACTATCTGAACTCCTAACACAATGCAAAGATATTGTTTTATCTACCCTCTTGCATCCATGCATCGATCTTCTATCCACACCTAGATACATATGTACAACAAAAACTTATGTGAACAAATATGCATATATATATATATATATTTTAAATTTTAATAAATTCAAATTTTTAATTTAATGTAATTTATACATACCCGATATCTCCCAAAACACTCTATGTGGAATGTGTCGGTTTGTTCTTGAAGATGTGTTG
Source organism: Sequoia sempervirens (assembly GCA_007258455.2). Lineage (NCBI taxonomy): Eukaryota > Viridiplantae > Streptophyta > Pinopsida > Cupressales > Cupressaceae > Sequoia > Sequoia sempervirens. The sequence goes on along the minus strand of VDFB02373365.1, from coordinate 129,199,469 downwards.
ACCACATTTGATGCAAAGTGTTTCTTGCACCATTCAACAACATCATGTGCATTGTCTAGACGATCTTCTAGATAACTCATTTCATGCTTTCTTAAAGCTCATTTGATGCAAGCTCTTGCTCCATCATGCTCACCCTTTCCATGCCCACTCTCAAAAAAACTCCAAACATGTGGTATTTCGTAGATTTTATGATATCTACAAAGTGCATAGAATGGTCGTGAAGATTTGAATTGTGTCGCACATCCATTTGACCATACAAAATGATTTTCAAATTTTACACCCCTGCTTCTCAAATTCTCAAAAAATATTGTCAAGCAATGTTGGACAAAAAGTGTGTCATGCTCTTTATCATCACTAATATAAAAGTGATATTCTTTCTTAATGGCTCATTCTTCATCTGTACTCTCAACACCATCCAATTCTGATTGTGCATGTCAATAACACACATGAACCATAATATTGATCTACTTTTAAAAGTAATACTTTGATTGAATCTCCTTTTGATGTATAAAGGAGTAATTTTCTGCAAAGTCAACTACTAATAGAACCGTTCCACGTGGGAAAGTATCGCTCAATGTTTGGAATTGTTGTGCTTGCCACTTAGCAAAAAAGGAATGATGTATGTATGGTCATATCAATTTTCAAAAATATTCCACAAATTTTCCAATGGGAATCTCCTCTTCTACATAGTTCAACCTTGTGAATTCTTTCCCAAAATTTGTTTGCAACTTTACATACTTGTACCTGTGTCAGTAAAATATGTGAATAACTAATAAACCACACTTGATCAATGAAACATTACATCAAAGAGAATCCAAATAACAATCTATGAGAAATTGAAACAAATAAACTCTCTAAAAATAATACTTACCTCTTGCAATTTACTGTCTTTGTTAGGTCAGTATCCTCAATTCTTGAAGGAAATTTAGCCAAATTTCCATGTCTCACAAATTCCTTTTATGCAATTTATTTGAGGTCCATTTTCATGATCACATAATATAGACTTTATGAACAAACTTTTCTATTTAGGAGGTGCATTTTGAAACCCACATCTTTCTTCTCTCATCTTTCGAAACACCTGATAGTAGAGATCAAATTCAATATGATAACGACAACAACAAGTTTCAAAAAACTTGTTTATCTTCACATAATATGGCTTTAACCTTTGAAACATTGTTTGCCCAATCTTTATATGAGGATATGCATTACAAAATTTCATATACATCTCAAATTGTGTTATGTCTAGCCAATGTTTGATATGATTTTCATAAATACTGTTCCAAGCATGTGTCTCATAACATCTCTAGTATTTGATGATGGACGAGTCTGATCATGCTAAAAACCTGAGACCAAGTTCCTAACAACATATTCAATCTTGTCAGAATGGGGAGGTCTACACATAATTGCCCAATTTCCTTCTAAACTCTCATCCAAGAACTTTCTCTTTTTCTCATATTTTATCAATGTGGTTCTACTATAACCAATTTCAATTGAAAGTGCATACATTTTTCTTTTTCTTGCTATATCTTATTATAAGGCTGGTTGGCATAATATTTCAGTTTCTCCATATCCATTTCAAGTAAATAATCTAAATTTCTATGAGAAATTTATTTCCTCGCCTTCTTAGCTAGTTTTATATGCTCATCCATACTAGTAGGAGGAAGTGATCCCGACCCCTCTCCAACATGCATTGTTTGAACTTGTGCCTCCTCCCTATCTTCAAGGACCATGCATTCTTGAGCAGATTCATTTGATCCAATGTCTAGATTTGGCTCGACTTGAGCATGAAAACTTCCTGCTTGTTGAGCCCTTCCTACATTTCACAAAATATTTTGCAAAAAAAAGTGAGAGATGATGTTATATAATTGAAGTTTATGTATGCAAACAAACAAAATTCAATAAAACATGATGCTATAAGCGAGAGAAGTTTGTGTGCTAGTTTTATATGCTCATCCATACCAGTATAAGGAAGTGATCTTGACCCCTCTCCAACAAGCATTGTTTAAACTTGGGTCTCCTCCCTAACTTCAAGGTCCATGTGTTCTTCAATGGATTCGTTTGATCCAATATCTAGATTTGGCTCGACTCCAGCTTGAGGAATCCCTAGAGCATAAAACATAAAAATAATTTGAGAACATTGAAGTGATGAAAATAAAATAATTATTCCTTGGCACCATATAGCTTGAGTTTTGATGTATACATGTGTTAGTCTCTATAAAACCTCACATTGCATTGGCTTTAAGTATAATTTGAGTTCTAATTTTCAAATAATTCTAGAGCTTAGAATTGGGCATTTATTAAAATATTTAAAAAATATTTTTAAAGGAACTATTGATCATTAGATTAAATTCAATGGGAGTTTAGAAAAATCTTAAGCTAATTAGATGTTGCAATGTAGATTGGATAGGGGATATTGATCACCAAATATCAACATTAGAATGCTACTTCATTGTACATGAAGGTGTAGTTTCATGAATAATTAAGAAAAAATAATGGTTTCTTTCAAAGTGCAAAGTTAGATTATAAAGGAATTTGCAAAGCCATAAAATAATTAATGTGGTTGAAAAAATTATGAAAATCAAAGTGGCATAGTGAGGGACACAAAATTTAAGGTTTCATTGGAGAACTAAGCATGTATTGAAGTACACTATCATTTTCTTCATGAACAAAGTAAAGAGAAAATTGTGTAGATGCAATACTCAACAATGATAATGTGATGACAAAAACATTAAACAAAGGTATTGGTAAAAGATAAGTGTAAGGTTTGTAGGGAATGATTTAATGTACAATATTTTAGTTTAAGAGTACATTTTAAGTTGGGGTATTGTAAGTTGAAAAATGGTCATACATTAAACATTTCTAATTTTAATAAGAAAGCCAATGCAAAATGTATGCACATACAATTTTAAACACACACTTGAGAGTGAGAAAGAGAAGAAACAAGCATGTACCTTGTTTCTTTCTATGATAATTTTCCAAGTTTTGTTCACGCCTCTTATGTTCTTCTTCTTTTGACAATTTTTGTTGAGACGCATTTTTTCTTTTTCTTTGTTGTCCCATTTTCTTCTTCAACTTAAAGATGACTCAAAGCAAGTCCTCTACCAACTTAGTTAAATTATCCTCCAAATTTTTCCTTGATTGATAAAAATGAAAAGTTGTTGAGCTCCAATATTTTCCTCCTTGATAAATGTGCAAAAAGTTCTCCAAAATCTGCGCTCCAAGTGATATAAATGACAATTAATCTTGCAATTTGATATCCAAAATAATGGAAAATAAGCTTCTATTTATATGCATATCCAGGATGGGAAAAAAATTATTCTAGTGTACATGGAATAACTCGGTCCTAGTTTAAATAAATCAAGTAGTAAACAAACAATTTATTCATTCTAGAGTTTGTTGTTATTTAATTCATAGGTATGCACAACATATCTAGTAATTTTAGAATTTTGTTAAAGTGCCAAAAATGTATTTTAGAGGTATAATTTGAATTGAATTTTCTTAAATATATTTGAATTGAATTTCAAGTTACTTTTCAAAAATGTATAATAGAGGTATAATTTGAATTAAATTTTCTTCATTATATTTGAATTGAATTTCAAGTTACTTGTCAAAAACATATAATAGAGGTATAATTTGAATTGAATTTTCTTAATTATATATGAATTGAATTTCAAGTTACTTGTCAAAAATATTATATCTTGTTCTCAACTCAATGGCTCATGTTGCTTAAGTCATTTTAAAAAAAAATATTTATTGTGATCAACATGAATGAACTTAATTATAAAGTGGCATTGATTTCCCTAAAGTTCATCTTTTAGTTTTTCTAGACTATGCAATATTAACATGCATGGTTCACTATATATCCCCGAGTTTGCACCCTGTGCTAATGAATCTCTCAATTTTTTAATCGCATTACTAGTATTTGCAAACAAAGAATCTGGCATAGGTGGAATATGATCTGCATTTTCCATGTTATATATATATACAATACACCTAAAAGAGCAATGAGACTTTGGTAAATAATATATCTAGGTAAAGGGAATACAAATCTAAAATAGTTGTAATAATTCATCTACTCATCAATAATATTTTCATACCATTAACAATTTAAGAAGAATTGGAAGACAACTATAATCTATAACATAGCATCCTTAAATGGTTCAAATTTTAAATGAAACAATGAAAGAAATAATAAGAATACAAAGATTAGTATAAAATTATTTGAAAATAATTGGGGATAAAAATATTTAATCTAATAGTTGTTAACATAAATGAACTTCTAAATAGGATTATGTAAGTGAAAAAAAAGTTATATTTCCTTCATTGAACCTAAATTTATCTAGTTAAGATATGTCTAAAATTAAGAATTCACACTAGAATATCAATATTCCATAAAAATCTCATAAAGAGGATGAATTTAATGGAAGATAATATAAAATCCTCCATATGAGGATGAATTTTATCATTACAATATGAGTGAATCATCTCAATTATATAGCCAAGAACATCAAAAAATTATAGATTGGAAAGCAAAATAATCAAACATTTATCATATTTTTATATGTATAAAGTTTAGATACCATCAAACTATTTAAACTTATAGATTGCATAAAGCTATAAATTGAATCATTAAAACTAATTTATTAAGAATCAAATCTAATAAAGTTTGACTTCATATTGCATGTACTTGTTATAAATATCTCACTAATCCAACCATACATTTTATATATGTTAAAAAATATATAATTGTTATGCCAATAATTTTTCACTATATCTTGACGTGGATCTCCTTCAACTAGATCAATTAAAAATTATTTGTAATGTTGGAGGAAAATGGATTTAATATCATTAGAGTTGTCATGGAACTACCTCTCTTGATCAACGATAGATATTATCCACTCTCGAGAATGTAAATATGTTTGAGATAACTAAAAAATAATTTGTATCCCTTATATCCTTTCATCCAATGTAGCCTATCTCTTAATTGAGATCCTCTACCACAATTAAGTTCAAATCTTCTAAGTTTTGTTTCAACGGAAGCAACCACTCATTGTAGAAAAGTTATTAGTAAGTGCTAAAGTCAAAACAAGTTTTTTTTCTATTTGGATCCATATTTTATTTCCATTCTAGATCTCTTTCTAGCCATATTATTATTGTAAGATTATAGTAAGGTAGTGCAATAGATTTAATCGCATCATTCCACAATTATATCCACTTACCATTTTGATGAGGTCTAGGAACATCAACCAAAGGGATATTAAGGAAGCAAGGTGATCAATTTTATTGAGGTGGGAAGTTTTGAGCTTGAAGGATAGATTATTAGGTATGAGGAATAAGAAGTTTGAAAAGTTTAAAGAATTGGGAGGTGATATGTGAGATAGGTTTAATAGAATTTACTTAAATAAGGGTGTTTTGTGGAGAGGGGACAATGGAAAGAGAAATAACTAAGTTTTAATCTATCAATACAACTAATTTTCCCTTAGTTCACCATCTCTTTAGTTGGTCCAAGTGAACTAGTGATCAATATAAAAATATTTTTTGTCTACAATGGGATCTAAACCCCTCATGGTATTTCTAGTTAGGATGTAGGAATTCAATTATTTTTTAGAGAGTTTATGAGAAATAAACCAACTTGTATCTTGGTTTTTTCCACCATATCATATTCACCTCCTTGTAGCCATTTAGTCATAGGGAGGGCATAAAAATCCATTCCCACAATTTAACTTGAGATGAGGAGTCATTAGGCATGTACAATAAAGAAAAAATGAATAGGTATTCCTTGGATTAGTAACTGTAAGCACTAAGCACAATTGTTGTTGGGATCCACTCCTCAATAGATGATAAACTTAGCCAAGTATTGGGAAAGGTGGGTCAACCTTGCATCCTAATATTTTGATTTATTATTTTGTCCTCATATTAGGAAATGAGGCATCTCACTTTGTGTTGGTAGTTATTTGTCATTTGTTGAATGCTTCAAGGGAGGTGTCTAAGATGTTCTAAATGCATATAATATTATTATAGATTTATAATATGAAACCCTCTTATGACATATTCTTATGACATTTAAGAGCTCATGACTATAGAATATTTATAGTAAAGTATTGACCAACATTATGAAAAATCATCAGAAATCTTTTAAGAAATAGCAACTATGTCAAGGAAAAAGATGTGGACATTTACAAGAACTTTTTTTTTTAAGAAAAACTTGGAGACCACTTATAATTTTATTTATATATAATATTTTACATATAGCTGGTTCAAGTGGACATACTCGTGGGAAAGAACCAGCAAGAAAACTCCAGTTGTGCCATAGTCTGAGTAACAAATTTTACAAAATATCAAAAAGACCAGTGAGGTCCTAGTACAAATGACCAATTGTCTAATTACAATGTTACAAAAGCACATTGGTTGAATACATCAGTACATATGCACATCTCTTATGCACCCAAAATACCCAAAAGAAGACATCATACTAGATATACCGGTGACCCGAATACATAACACAATGGAGATTACAAAACCTTACTAAACATAAGACTGATAAGCTAGGAAGCCACTTTCAAAAAGATGCAGATTTTCCACCAACATGCTGAAAGCCATTAACCGAGCTTTCTTTTGTTTCCACTTGTTTACCTTTTTGTTGGTGATCATGTTCAAATGAAGGTTTTGATTTGTTTTAATATCAGGCACATAATGATAACAAAATTTATTTTTGGATGAAGATGGAAGTTGCAAATCATGAATGCAAACATGACTTCTCAAGAAAGAAATGGCATGATAGTTTCTTTTTAAATCATCAATCTCCTCCATGGAAATGGCAGATTTGTACCTATTTAGAACTTGGTAGAGATGTGAAGAAGTGTCATGCATTGTGGATAATAACATGCCTTGGAATATGTGAACATAGGTCTCTTCTTATGAAACAAAACCTTCTTTGAATAATTAACATTAGAAATTAATACAGTTTGGCGAGCATATTGTATAATCACACTAGAAACCAACAATGGAAGATTGAGAGTCTCAACTAAGAATTCCACCTTATAGATAACATTCATACTAGAATCCAACAACAAAAGACCAAATTTCATAAATAAAGTTTATGTGTTATATATCATGCCTTTGAGGGGTCCACAAGTACCATGAGCCTTTTGAAATCCTTCTCCATCTAAATACATCCATTCCAAGACCATTGGGAGGTGGGTATACAATATGAGCCAAGTATTAATTTCTAATGTTAATTATTGAAAGAAGGTATATAAATTATTCGAGCATCTTAATTCTCATACAGAGTTACATCTTAGTCAATTTCTCAATGTATTAGTTCCATATATTTGTAATTTTTTCTTAATATAAAAACATATTTTATTTCATTAAAATTAACCTATCTATTCCATGTTACAAAGGATGCTCTTATTTTAAATTATAAGTATATAATTCAAAATTAATTAGTAATTTTCAAGATAGAGTACACACAATTTTTTTAGTTAAAATAAAATAATATTCTTATTTCCATGTGAGAGTTATGTAGAATGGTAGTTTGACATGTCTCGAAAATATTTCTTTCATATATACTAAATTTTTATCATTGTACATTATGAGTGAATCATCTCAATTATATATCCAAGCAAATCAAAAATTTAGAGTGGAAAGAAAAATAATCACACATTTATCATATTTTTGTAAGGTGTTTGAAAAGACTAAAAGTTTCCCTAGAAAGAACTAATTAAGGAATAAAAAAAATGGAAAGTCTCTACCTCATTGTATGTTGACCTTTCCCATATAAAAAGATCATGGAAATGCTAAATGAGTTGATATAAGAATTTTTAAGAATTAAGGCATAAAATTCATAACACTAATCCTAAAAGCAACAAGAAAGGCAATGAATAAAATCTTCCTAGTTATTTTGAAAGAAACTTTAAAAGGTTCTAAGTTCCCTTCACACCCCTTTCTAAATGAAGATAAAATAAATAAGTTACCAAATATTTCTTAGAGTTTAAGGTGGTGATTTTAATATGATTTGAGAATAAATAAGATAAATTAGATGAAATCAAGTTTTGTTGTAAAGGTGATGAATTTTGGGGGAATAAGATGAAAATAATTTTGAACCTAGTTGACTCATTAAATGGCAATAAGATAGATTTTAAAGGGGCTTTATTTAAAATATGTAATAGTTAGATATGTACTAATACATTATATTCTCTATTAGATAGTTATTTCTTCCATAAACATTTCTTACAATCTTATAATTTATTAATAATAGTGATGTGTGCATCCCTAGACACTCTTTGATAACCACACTATTAATGTTTCTATTTTTACTAGAGGATACTCTAATTGAAAAGCATGTAAAGAGGAAGGGTTAGTTAACCTTGATATTAATGCAATGAAAGGTGGGATTATCTTGATGGTATCAAAGTTATCTTAAAGATATATTGAAGGTTTTTCTTCTATGCCTGAACACATTTAGTGAAATATAATGAATATGTGTTATCCTAGAAAAATATGTATAGCATTAAGGATAAAATTTAGACTTTAAGTTGAAAGAAAATGTCAAATATTTAGAATAAAAATGGTGGGGATGGAATACAAGCTTCAAGAATCTCCTTGTAATAATTAATTTGCAATAATAAATTATTAAAACTAAACACAAATGGATATGTCACCAATAATTTTTAGATAAAATGACTAAAATTAGAGCCAAGATATCTTAGTTCAAGTATCAAAATAAAGGTATTGTTATTCCTTGCATAACCACCCCATTTTGTTTTATTTTGGAACAAAATGGGTACCCCTTTTCTTTTGTTTTGGTTGTCTTTGGTTGTCTGTTGGGTCTTAGGAGCTCTTTGTTTTTGCTCCTAAGTTTGTCTTTTGTTCTACCGGAGTTGAGTTCAAAACCAAATCTAGACATGGAACTATTTCATGGTTTCTATTTCAGATATGGTTCTGACTCTGACTCTGCCTTCTTCTTTTCTCTCTCCTTTGTTTTGTTGGTTTTTTTTACTAACACTTGGGTTGGTCCGTCCTCCTGTTTGTTGGTCATTTCCTTGTGTTTTGTTTTTTTGCTCACAAGGGATTGGAACCAGGATTGGAACTCACATGGGAAGTTTTTAGGTTTCCATTTTTTGTTCCCGCCCTGACTCCGCTTCCGCTCTTTTTCTTTCTCTCTTTCTTTTTTGTTTGGGTCGGGTCCGGTGTTCGCTCTGGTCCCGCTTCCCTTGTTCTTGTGTTGTTCTTTTCTTTTTTTGTTGGGACCGGAGCCAAACCTAGAATGGAACTTTGAACTTTGTGAAAGTTCCATTTTGGTTTTATCTCTGCTCCCATTTTTGTTTGTCATTTTCTAGTCGGTCCTTTTGTCGGGACCGGATCAGGGGTTGGAGATGAAATAGGGAACTTTGTGTAGTTTCTTTATCTTGTTTCCGACCTGGCTCTGCGTCCGCCTTACCTTTTGATGTTTCGTTGACTTGACTTAACTGTATATTCGCGTTGTTGGCTTCGTCCCCGATCTATCACATTTATGGCATTAAATGTAGCCTGTTTGCACATGCGAATTATTGATTAAAGGTTTAATTATGCTTAAACCACCTCATTTTTATTATTATGTGAAGTGTTTAAGCAAATTATGGCCAAGAAAATCTCTAGAGAATTGATTTGACTGCAGGGGTGAATTGCGGAGCGAATCTTGGCGAATTTATGGTCAATCCTAAGGAACGTTTTGAGGTAGGTTTCTTTTGCTTTTCTTTCTTCCGTTTTGTTCTTTCGTTTGTGTCATTTTGGCGTATTCGTAGGAGGGTTTATTATGTGAATTTTTTCACACGGTTGGTCTTTGTTTATATTCTTTTTGTTCAGTTTTGTTTGGTTCTCTCTTTCTTTTCCATCCCATTCTATTTTGTTGGGTTTTTGTTTCTGTTTGTCATTTTTTCTTTGTTGTTTGTTCTAATGTCGCTTTTGTGACAGGTCCATTTTGTCGTGCTCTAGTTTTGACTAGGGTTTCAATTTTGAAGGGGTTTCCTTGCTTGGGTAATAATTTTTGTTTTGAGACCCTTTTCTAGTTTTATCACGTTGGTTTTGGGTTGTTCGTATGGGTTTCTCATTGTGCCCTAATTTTTGGAAATGTGTATCAAGCAAATTAGGGTTTTGCAATATAACATGTTCATGGTTTTAATGACTTCTATGCAGAGGAGTTATTAGAGGTTTAGGCTGATCCCTTTCTAGTCTCTATTGGGGCCCATATGACCTAGGGTTTATTCATTCATGTGACTGCCTTGTTTTAAATACTCTTTGTTTGCTTGAATTGACCTGCTCCTGTTCCTTATTATGATGTCAATATGTCTTTACTCTAGCCAAAATTGGGTCTGGGGAGGAAGTTGAACTTGGTAGCTAACTTTTTTTTCTAGTTTGATTCCCATTCCAATCCTACCTTCAATCATGTTTTGGTTCCCATTCTGGTCCCACCTTCGATCATGTTTTGGTTCCCATTCCGATCCCACCTCTAACTGTTTTGTTCCTTGTCTAGTTCCGATCTTGGCCCCGCCACATGTAAGAAATATCCTTTATTCCTATTACTTCTACGGTTCTACCTCTGATAAAGGCATAATTTGACCAAGTGTTATCTTAGGAGGATGGAGCAATGATTATATGATTGACTAACTTAGATGTTTTTGTTCATCTAATACAAGAAATTGTTGCAAGTATTGAGAGATGTCGGGAGCATCGGATGAGGCCTCTCAAAGGAGCCATCTAAGTGAAACTTCATGGCAAGGAGTTAGGCCAAAGAAGATCAAAGTGGAGTAGCTCCCATATACCTTGAGATGTAAGCATAGGGAGGTTGTCCTCATGACTAGCACAATTGACTCCGACTGGACTGATATAACTAACACCAATTTGGGTCCTTTCAACTATGAAGAGTTGCATGAGGAGACATTCACTGAAGAGCAGATCACAGGAAGGACAAAAAGGATTGTTCAATCTGGGTTGGCACATGTGGCACTTTTCCCCCTGTCTATCCAATATCTAGAGTTGATTCTTGCAGCAGCTGGAGCATATAACCCTGCTACTAGGTAATGTGTGGATGTGAAAGGTAATGTCATTATTGAATTCACGCCTCAAATGATCAAGTTCCTATTTCATATACCTGATCCTAACAATCCTAAGCAATTGAATGAAGCGGAGGCTTTAAAGCTTTACAGTGATAATAAGGAGAGGAATAGGTTGCACATGAATAAAACTTGGATGAGGGTAGAGAAGAAGTCTCTAATCAAACTCCTAGACCAACCTAAGAGGGCATAATTTAGTAAAGAAATTGGAGATATAATCATGTTCCTCTCTAGGCTGTTTGGTAAAAGGGATGCTTCGCTATTTAAAGAATGGATGTTTCCTTTCATCCAAACTATTTTGGATGGGAGGCAACAATTTGACGGGTCTATGATAGTATTAGACAAAATTCACAATCAGATAATAAAGGTGAAAGAAACCAAGTGTTTCTTTATGACTTCCTATGTAGTTTATGCAGCTACCCGAGTGGGGATTTTTCATGGACTTCAAACAGTAGGTATATTGGGGGAAGCCCAAGGATAGAAGAGAGTATGGGAGTATTATAACCAGCTTACCTTGCAGGCATCAGAGCAACATTATAGAAGGGTTAATGATGCCTTTCTTGATGTCATAATTAACAAGCTTAATGGTGATGCTAGGTATAGACTTAGCAGGAGGCAATGGCTTTTGTGAATGAATGGGGACATTGGTTTATCTAGTACCCCACATTCATCTATTTCAGGTTAGCAGGCTTTGATGGTCAACCCCATTTTCTACCTAGGTGTTGTGGTGATAGAATCATCCTAATGGAGTTTATTTATCAAGCCTTGGTTGTGAATCTCCAGTTTAGCAACAAACACAAGACAGGTTGCAAGAGTTCTTGAAAAGGGAAAGAAAGGCTGTTGAGATTGTTGAACATGCGAAGAAGTCCAAGGAGGCATGGGACTATGTTGAAGAATTGAAAAAGCAGTGAGATGAAATGTTAGAAAAGAAGAAAGAGGAAGAGGAATGTTTGAAGAAAGAGCTGGAGGCTAAGAGGCTGCAAGATCAAAAGGATAGAGAGGAAGCAGAAAATTTAGCACAAGAAAAGGAGCAAAGTGATCAAAAAAATGTGCAGGAGGTTGATTCTCAACCAAAGCTTACATGGTTGCAACCTCTATCTTCCACTACTATTGCTTCTTCTTCAACCCAGGAAGCCACTACTCCTATTGCTCCTACTTGGCTAAAATTGGACTTAGAGAGAAAACAAGTTGTTCAACCACAACCACTGAATTGGGAAGAAATGATGAAAGAAATTGGGAAAGAGAAACCTAAGAAGAAGGCCTGGGGTCTTCACTCCATTGGGCTCACTGATGCTGGAGAGATCATTGTTGAATGTGCTATACATGTAATGGAAAAGAGTCGTGATGACATGCAAATCACTAATTATTAGTTGGGGGCAGTAAATTTTGGAAAGCCTACAAGAAATCAACAGATGAGTTTGATTGATATTGTGGCCTCTTCAACCAAAACCCAGATGATCAAGGATAACAAATGGAAGGATGAGCTTAATGGTTAATTGGATCATCTCCATGGTTTCTTAAAAAATGTTTCCAATCCCATTTCTCAATAGGCTGCTCCTCCTAAATCCCCAGTTTTGTTAACAAAGAGGGAGGAAGATGATTTGATTCAGATGAAACGCAAGGTGGGGATGATGGACAAGTGGTTGGATAAGCTCAACTAGGAGGTTGATGATGTTCTTGTTAAGGGTGCTAAGATTCATAAAGCTTCTCTTCAGTTAGCAGAGGATCTGGACCAACAGGCTAAGGATTTGGACAAGCAAGATAATGAATATAAGGAATATGTTAAAAGACTTGAAGACGTTAGCAAAGTTCCAAAATCCATTTTGATAGAATATTCAATTCTTGAGCTTGGTAATGAAGATTTTGTGGAAAAGATTGTCAGCATCATAAGATACAAGTCTAGGGCTATGCATGGACATCAAGAAGAAGTCTAGGAAATGAGTAAGGACTTGAATCAACAGATGATTGAGTTAGAGGTAGTTGTGGCCATTTTGATTAATTTAGATTCCTCCAATAAAGAAGGCATGTCATTGGATAAACTAAGGGAGAGATGGAGGAGTAGATTTGAAGAAATCATGCAAAAAGGAGATGATGGGGAGAGTTTATTGCTAGATCAGTTTATGGATTTCTAGAAGGAGGTAAGAGTTGCTAAAAAAGAGCTAATCAAATTAAAGGAGATGCAAAAGTTAGTTTCTATAGAATTTGAAAGAATCAAATTTGAAGGTGACTAGTTGGATGGGCCGGATTTGGATACTCTTCAATAGGTATTCTCCAGTTATGATGAGTACATCCTTGAGCATTCAGTGAAAAAGTGACTGACTCTTTGTGTGATACTCCATCTTCTCTTCTCCTCTTTTTATGGATTTTGACATAGGTTCAACTCTAAGTTTGATCTATGGGTTTCACTTCCTTTTTGGGGTATCAGATTTCCTTTTTGTACAATGGAGTGATTAGACTTGAAAGCAGGGGTTCTTGACTCTACTTCTACATTCAATTTCAACTCCATGAATTGTTGATCTTGATTAATGATTGAGAAACTAGTGCATGTGTCACCCTATATGTATTTTTAGAATCTACTTTGTAAAGGTTAGCTAATTGAAGAAAGATCAACCACCTGTGGATAGAAGATAGAAACTAGATTTAGGATTTCAATGTTTTAGAAAGATACTCTAGAAAGTTTAGTAAAAAGCTTTATTATTTTACAGTTTTCATACGTTTTCATGTGACGATTTTAAAAGTTTGGATCCATTTTGATAAGGTTAATGATATATGATTAATCCATACGCTAGTGGTTTTGTTGATCCTAATTGTTCTTTATTTGATGAAAGTCAATAGAAGGAACTGGATTCAAGGTCATATCATTGGATTATCTTTGAATTAAATTGTTATTGTATTCATTTGATCTGTGTTTTGGATGATGAGTGAATGATTTGTTTGAAGTAATTTTAGTAAACGTTGATGATATATGAATTAGCATTATGGATGTATGCAGTAGCATAGTTTATTCTATGGATTGCATCTGGCTATAGTTGTGGTTAGGTAGAATGAACACTCATTGTTGATCTGCATGTATGGATACGTAAGGATTTTATTTATGTTTCTTTGATTTAAAGCTTTGTTTCATCTTTTTCTTTTATTTAAAACCCCCCAAACGTAGACTACCTGATGTTATGCATTCTTGTTCTTTGTTACCAGCAAAGGCCCCTTGAACATTATGGTTATATCAACCACTGAGTGAAATCAGCATAATCAAGAACCGATTACCAGGACCTTGGGAGTTAGATTTCCATGTTTTATCTTTCTCTTTAAGGAGAAATAGAATAGTAATATTCTATTTAATGTTGTTTTGCTATTTTGACCATCAACAAATCTGGTGCTAGAAGGAGGGCCTGAAGAACAAGATGGCTCACATTGGGTCATTCTCACTAGATAGGTTCGAGAGAGTTCTTAGATCTTCTCAGAATCATGAATTATTTGTTGAGCTCCAAACTCCTATTACGCATAGGCCCCAGGCTCATAGATTCTTGATCCAACCTTTATCACCACCGCTCACCCCACCTGGGTTTCCACCAAATCCACCTACACTGCCTCACCGACCACTTTCACCCATTTCACAACCTACTCCATCTGTATCACCGCCATGACCTATGGCTTACTTCAGTAATAACCCTTCACCATTAGGGACTATCCCTGGAGGTATACACAATCTCCCAAAGAACCCAAAGAGGTTTTTTCCTAAGTACATGCATGGGGAGTCAAGAAGTGCCAAGGAGCACATATAGGCATTTAAAGATTCCTGTACCCATGCTCAGGTGGCTCATCAGGACATTATGTGCAAATTGTTCCCCTATTCGTTGGGAGCCATGGCATACAATTGGTACCTGAACTTACCCCAAGGGTTGGTTCTAAGTTGGAATGATTTAGAGAACACCTTCATCAATCAATTCAAGGTTTATGTAGACCCTGCTATCCTTTACCACTAGTTTTCCACTATAAGGAAATAATACCATGAACCGCTGCCTCTATTCAACACCAGGTTCCAGATGATGTATCGAAGGTTGCAAGATCCTTACATAGTGGCTGAGAATATTACCATTTTGGCATACTTAAGGGCTATGGACCCTTTGATTGGCTTGTTCTTGAAAAGGACATACCGTGCTAATGAAACTGACTCTTTGGCTAAGGTATATCATCTCACCATTCAGCTGCAACAACAGATCAGTCTGCAAAGTGGGAATCTAGGAGGAGTTCTCCCTCCTATAGGATACCAAATGTCCAATCCAACCCCTCTATTCAATATGATCCCAAGGATGTCCTATTCCTAATACGGACCATGTCTGAATTCCAAGGTTCACCTCCCTTGCCATTTTTTAATAATGGTCCCCAAGATTCCTCCCAGCAAAATCAAAATTACCAAAATAAAGCTGGAGGATCAATTTCAGTTAATCAATCTTTTGCTGTGAAGAATGTAGAAAGTGAAAAGACTCTCCAACTAACCAACAAGATGGAGACTCTCAAAAAGACACTGTCTCAGATGTCTAATGACATGGTTCAACTCAGACAAAATCCCCCTCAGAACCAGAACTAAGGTTTTCAGAATCAGGGAGGATATTCTAATCAAGGTGGTTATCCTAACCAAAATCCTAGTTAGAACTATAATACCAACTAGAACACCAATAGGAATTTCTAGAACCAAAACTCCTCTAATCAAAACTATCAAAATCAGAATAGAGGATACAATCAAAGACCTAGCAACAATAGGCCATGGAATACTGGACCCAATAACAGAGGAGTTTCCCACAATTATCAAGTGGGAGATGAGAAGCCGCACATTGCTAATGTGGCAGACCTCAACCTTATGACTAATTGGTGTAGACTACATGATATTGCGGTCCATTCCGAGTTAAATTGTCCAGAGATGGAAAAAATGATTAAGATTTCCCAAGATGATGCTCCATTCCACAGTGCATCCAACAAATATGGTGGATCAATGGATACTGCCATGGCATATGATATCTTTGAGGAAGAACTTCCATTTCCTAACTAGGAATACAATGAAGTGGTGGAAGATGTGTACGATGCCCAAGCCTTCCAAACCAAGGGGGGCCATTTCCTTAGAAATCAAAACAGAGGGCCATTCATGACCTCTACCCCTCTTAATAACATGGTCCCCCCAAATCAGAATGCTGATAATAATCCACCACCACCAAAGGGGCCATCAGATTCTTAGAACAAAGGTAATTCATTTTCAATTCCTAAATATCAGGTTAGGAATGATTCAGAATTTGATTTCATTATAGAGATGCCGAGGCAAAAGACTTCAATGTCTTTCTTTGATGTTTTGAAGTGGTGCCCTGCTCAAAAGGAAATCTTGTTAGAAGCCTTGGGGGAAGCAAATAGGTCAAGAGGAAAAGAAAAGGTGACTCCTACTAATGAGATGAATGCAGCTCTCTACAAAGGTAAGACTAGTATTCCACCTTTCTTGCTAAGTTTGAGAATTTTTGTAAAGAATTTACATAACTGTCTGCTGGATTCTGGGGCATCGGGGAATGTCATGCCATTTTTTATTTGTAGGAAGTTAGGTCTGAGCCCACTCCATAAAAATAAAAAGGTTATCCAGTTAGATAAGACATAAGTTAATGTGGTAGGAGAGCTTAAAAAAATCCATGTACAAATTGGATCCGATCCAAGGATCCAAACTTATGTGGATGTCCAAGTTGCAGATATCCCAGAAACCTATGGTATGCTCTTGAGCAGAGACCTGATGAAAAGTCTAGGTGGATATTTGTCTTTGGATTTCTCACACATGTGGCTTCCCTGGAAAGGAATAGCAAGCCAAATCAGAATTGAAAGTGAGCCCAGGCTCAAACATATGATTACTGAATATGATTCCCCTAATGAGGTAGCCTATTTCAAAACCGAGATAGGAGTTTACAAGGAGTAAATCATGATCTTTTTTAGTACTTCATTCTGATGACTCACCCCTTTCACAGCAAAATGACCCAATGGTTACTGTTAATCAGTAAGTCCTAACAAGGAAATTACAATAGGATAGGTTGGTATTGGGAGAGGAGGTCGACATGTGGAGTCTCCTACTTCCTAACTCGTGTAGGGTGCATTACCAGAATCACTTTGAATTAACTTGCCAACCCTGTGTGTACATTTTAAAACATGTCTCCAGGCTAGAAGAAACTGGTGAATGCCAACCCCAGACCCCTACTAATAAATTTCCATTTCAAGCTAAGGATGCAACCATCCTTACGAGAGTCAGCTCTGCTCAGAGGGAATCATCTTCTCAACTCAAGCAGACTCAGGTTCTATGTTCTGAATTATCACTTGAGAATGAGGAATCTCAGTCTTTGCCAATTACACTTACTCCAGAAACACTTCCAATTCCTAGGGCATTGGTGAAAAAAGTACTAGATCATGACCTAGCTCAAGGGGAGGTTCAGGAATCACTTCCTCAACAAATTTTCAATTCAGGGGAATCTTATGATGAACTGCGCCCCTAGTTACTTTCAAGTACTAAGGATCAGCACCAGTATGAGCCGCCATATACTTCTATCAAGAAAAAGAATGTAGGCCAGAAAAAGAAAGAGATCCCAACCCTAGATCAATTATGGGTCTTGAAATTTGATGGCTCCAAGTCCAAATCAAAAAGTGGAGTAGGGGTGGAATTAACCAATCCAAAGGGGAAGACTTACTTTGCTTCCTATAGGGTACAGTTTGGTTGCACAAACAATGTGGCAGAGTAGGAAGCACTTGCTAGGAGCTTAATGTTTGCTCATCAGAAGGTCACATCTCTTATGGTGATGGGGGACTCTGAAGTTATTGTCAAACAGGTTCACAGCCAATATACTTGCCATAATAAAAGATTGGCTGCTTATAGAAATAAGGTTTGGAATCTGATCGAGGACTTTGATGCTTTCGGAATTACTTTGATTCCTAGGGAGAAAAATTAGATTGTAGATGCTTTGGAAGTTACTACTAGTACTTTGGATCCCATGCAGGATTCCAAACTGAAAAGATTTTCAGTTGAGTTAGTTTCAATCCCAGCAGTCCCTGATAATGTTCAGAATTTTTAGGTCTTCGAGGACAACCAACACATACTTGCCTTCTTACCAAGTTCAGATGTCTTTTAAGGATAGATCATAGATGAATCAGATAGAGATCAAGGAGAATGGGACCCTGAAGATTGTGACACAGAAGGAGTAATGAACTTAAAGAGTAACAGTATCCCTAAGGGGATGGTAGCCTTAGAAAGGATATTTGGTTCTGATCCTCGAGCTCGGGAGAGAGTGCCAATGCAAAGTGAAGGAGGGAAGTATGAATCAATTAATCTAGCTGATTCAGGCCCCAAAAGAAATGTCCTTATAGGAAAGACCTGCCCTGAGGAGATAAGAAATGAGATAATTAAGGTGTTAAAAGAAGATATTGCTATAATTTCCTGGAGCTATGAAGATTTTGAAGACTTTTGACACCTCTATGATCACACACACAATACTACTTAAGCCAGAAGCCAAGCCCTTTCATCAAAAGCAGCGCCTAGTCAACGCTTTGATCAAGCCTTTAATACAAAAGGAAGTGCAAAAGCTCTTATCAGTAAGAATCATCTTCCCAGTAAGGCATTCCACATGGGTTGCCAATCTAGTTCCAATGCGTAAGAAAAGTGGGGAGATCAGGTTGTGTGTTGATTTTAGGAATCTGAACAAGGCCTCAGAGAAGGATAACTATCCACTTCCTTCTCTTGATGAGGTATTACAAACTGTTAATGGATCCCAGATGATGTCATTCTTAGATGGTTATTCTGGGTATAACCAAGTGATTGTCAGTCATGAGGACAGGATGAAGACTGCCTTCACTACAAAGTGGGGGACATTTTCCTATAGACGCATGATGTTTGGCCTCATTAACGTTGGAGCTACCTTTTAGCATGCAATGGATGTGGCTTTTAAGGATTTGATAGGTAAGTGTATTATTATATATGTAGATGACTTGACAATCTTTTCCAAAAAGAGAAAGGATCATGCTGCTGATTTAGCAAGGGTCCTTAAAAATGTATCAGCTATGGAGTATCTCTAAATCCTAAGAAGTGTGTCTTTGGAGTTTCTAAAGGGAAACTTCTAGGGCATGTGATATCAGAAAAGGGAATATCCATAGATCTCGATCGAGTTGAGGCTATTTTGAAATTGACGATGCCAGGTAGTAAAAAGGAGATGAGGTCCTTCTTTGGGAGGATTAATTTTGTAAGGAAGTTCATAACAGGGTTTGCAAAAATTGTCAAACCCCTCAACAAGATGATGAAGAAAGATGCTAAAATTGAATGGAGCAATGAGGCTAAATTTGCATTTTTGCAAATCAAGCAATCAATATCTGAGGCACCGGTCTTGACCAACCCAGATTACTTAAAGCCCTTTTATATTTATTCATTTGCATCTGATCATTCATGTGCATCAGTCCTAACACAACACAGAGGTGAAGGAGATGAAATACCAATTGCTTTCATGAGCTTGCCATTCAAGAATATAGAAGTCAGGTACCCACCCTTGGAAAAATAGGCCTTTGCATTGGTACGAGCAGTAAAAAATTGTAGGCATTACATTTTGAGAAGCCAAGTTATTGCTATAGTGCCTAATCTAGCGATTAAGTCTCTCCTTATGCAAAGTGAATTGGGGGAAAGAAGAGGAAAATGAATGGATATCCTGCAAGAGTATGATTTAGAGATCCATCCAATGAAACTTGTCTGAGGACAAGGTTTATCAAAGGCCATGGCAGAGGTTGACAAGAATATTACCTATCAACAATATATTGTGCACTCATTTACTAAGGACCCATGGTATATTGACTTGATCTTCTTCCTTCTAAATAACAGATGCCCAGAAGGGATGAATGCTACCCAAAGAAGGGCACTGAGGATGAAAAGTGCTCATTACATGCTCAAAGGAGGAGCTCTATACAGAAGAAATTATGAGGGGGTGTATCTGCGATGTCTGGATCAACAAGAAGCTAAACATGCCATGGTTGAATTCCATGGTAGGCATGGCACAAGACACATATCAGCAGACTCTTTGGCTCATCAAATCCTCAGGTCAGGATATTATTGGCCCCATGTGTTTAGGGATGCACATCAACATGTCAGGACCTGTCATACATGTCAAACTTCTACATCAAAGGAGCATAATCCAGCCATGCCTCTACAACCAGTATATGAGGTAAGACCATTTTCCCATGGGCACTAGATTTTGTTGGGGTAATTAATCCTAATTCTTCTACATGACACAAATTCATCCTAACTACTACAGACTATTGCACCCGTTGGACTGAGGCTCAACCATGCAAGAACAACACCACTGATCTGGTTATCAAATTTCTCACTGAAAACATTGTTACCAGGTTTGGAGTGTCGCTGGCTCTGGTATGTGACAATGGCCCTACCTTTTCATCTTCCGAATTTATACAATGGGCTTATAAGCATAAAATTATCTTGAAGTATTCCTCTAGCCACTATCCTCAGGGAAATGGTGTAGTGGAATCTACTAACAAGAACTTGCTAGAAATGATAAAGAAGTTACTTGAAAGTAATCCTAGAGACTGGCATACCCAGTTAAGATTCGCCTTATGGGTAGATCGAACTCATATTAAGGTTGCTCTAGGAAGTTCCCCTTTTAAACTAGTTTATGGCCAAGATCCAGTTTTCCCCATACACTTACAGATACATGTTCTTAAGTTCATGTAGGAATTTTATACAAGAGATGCCTGGATTGAGGTAAGACTAAATAACCTTCTAAATATGGAAGAACAGAGAGATGCTGCTCTACAACAGTTTTTCAAGCATCAGGCTGTTGTCAAACGTTGGTTTGAAAAAAGAGCTAAGATTAAGGAATGCAAAATCTCAGATCTAGTATTGTTGTGGGACAAGGCCAAGGAGAAAAAGGGTCATCATCAGAAATTTTATAGACTCTGGCTAGGTCTGTATCAAGTAGCTGAGATCTTGGGTGAGAACACTTTTCATTTGAGCACCTTGATAGGAGACCCTGTTCCATTGCCAGTCAATGGGCAGTTTCTCAAGCATTACTTCGGCTCATAAAGGTTTGAGTTTTTGAACTGATTGTATATATGTATTTTGTGTAATTATTGGTTCTTTGCTTCCTTTTGTTGTTTGTTTGTTGTTTCTTTCTTTCTTTTGTTTCCTTTGTTGTTTTGTGTCTATTTTGTGTCTTCTTCTTTGGGGATTCTCTTTTCTTTCCATCTTAAAACATTGGGGTTGTTATTCAAAGAATGTTGTGGGTACTAGGAGAGAAGTTGGTTTAGGAATTTTTGGGCATATGTGTCGAAAGATTTTGTTTTAAAGCTCATGCCTTATGGTCATTTTAGCATGATTCTGAAGTTTATTAGGAGTAAGGTATATTGTAGATAACCTCCTGAACTATCATTGAATCTGTCACAAAATAGATAAGAAAACATTCGACTATAAAGTGCCTATTCATCTCAGGGTGATTATATCTTCAATTCAAGTGAAAAATATGTTTCCCCAAAACTATCATGGGATCCACTGTAGTTCTCAACCCACATCTCAGACTATTAAAGTCTTTGTATTGAGAAGGTTTTTGAAAATAATTTTCACAAGTAAGGCCTATAAAAGAGATATAAAAAAAAGAGAAGCACTACAATAAAGGAAAACTCAATATCAAAATGGGTAATTCAAGTATCTCTATCAGGGCTATGGACGTTTGACTGGCAGTAGAGAAATGCTTTGAGAGAACTAGAGGTATCTCCGCTGGGGCTATGGATGCCTGACTGGTAGCAAAGCAATACCCAGGATTTCATTGCATGACAGTTGAAGGACGCAACTCATGTAGCTTGGATCGTAGATATAGTTGTTTAGGTGTGGAGAAAGCTCAAATAAAGAAGGATGCACCATAAGCATGCACACACTCAGATTCAAGCAGTAGTTTATGTTGGTTCTATATCTAAGATTCTAGCTCAACTTTACTTAAATATTTTGATCACACTTAAGTTAACATGTCTCATGAATTATAAGTTTTGGGGTGATTGAATTCTTCAATATCTTAAAAATGGGTAAACCATTTTTCCTAGCCAAGTCGCCATTTGTTATGCCTTGCATAACCACCCCATTTTGCTTTATTTTGGAACAAAATGGGTCCCCCTTTTCTTTTGTTTTGGTTGTCTTTGGTTGTCTATTGGGTCTTAGGAGTTCTTTATTTTTTCTCCTAAGTCTATCTTTTGTTCTGTCAGAGTCGGGTCCGGAACCAAATCTAGACATGGAATTATTTCATGGTTTCTAGTTGGGATATGGTTCTGACTCTGACTTCGCCTTCTTCTTTTCTTTCTCCTTTGTTTTGTTGGTTGTTTTTTACTAACACTTGGGTTGGTCCATCCTCCTATTTGTTGGTCATTTCCTTGTGTTTTGTTTGTTTGCTCACACGAGATCGGAACCAGGATTGGAACCCACATGGGAAGTTTTCAGGTTTCCATTTTTTGTTCCCACCCCGACTCTACTTCCGCTCTTTTTCTTTCTCACTTTCTTTGTTGTTTGGGTTGGGTCCAGTGTTCACTCCAGTCCCGCTTCCCTTGTTCTTGTGTTGTTCTTTTCTTTTTTGTCGGGACCAGAGCCGGACCTAGAATGGAACTTCAAACTTTGCGAAAGTTCCATTCGATTTTGTCTCTGCTCCTGTCTCCATTTGTCATTTGTTGGTCGGTCCTTTTGTTGTGACCAGATCCAGGGTTGGAGATGAAATAGGGAACTTTGTGTAGTTTTTTTATCTTGTTTCTGACACGGCTCCGTGTCCACCTTACCTTTCGATGTTTCGTTGACTTGACTTAACTATCTGTTCTCATCGTTGGCTCTGTCCCCAATCTATCACATTTATGGCATTAAATGTAGCCTGTTTGCACATGTGAATTATTGATTAAAGGTTTAACTATGCTTAAACTGACTCATTGTTATTATTATGTGAAGTGTTTAAGAAAATTATGGCTAGGAAACTCTCTAGAGAATTGATTTGATCTCGGGGGTGAATGGCAGAGCGAATCTTGGTGAATTTCTGGTCAATCCTAAGGAACGTTTTGAGGTAGGTTTCTTTTGCTTTTCTTTCTTCTATTTTGTTCTTTTGTTTGTGTCGTTTTGGCATATTTGCAAGAGGGTTTATTCTATGAATTTGTTCACTCGGTTGGTCTTTGTTTATGTTCTTTTTGTTCGGTTTTGTTTAGTTCTTTCTTTCTTTTCTGTCTCATTCTGTTTTGTTGGGTTTGTGTTTCCATTTGTTGTTTTTTCTTTTTTTTTTCTTCTGCTATCACTTTCATGACAGGTCTGTTTTGTTGTGCTTTGGTTTTGACTAGGGTTTCAATTTTGAAGGGTTTTCCTTGCTTAGGTAATAATTTTTGTTTTAAGACCCTTTTCTGGTTTTATCGTGTTGGTTTTGGGTTGTTCGTATGGGTTTTTTGTTGTGCCCTAATTTTTGGAAATGTGTATCGAGCGAATTAGGGTTTTGCAATATAACATGTTCATGGTTTTAATGACTTCTGTATGGAGGAGTTGTTGGAGGTTTAGGCTGATCCCTTTCTAGTCTCTATTGGGGCCCATATGACCTAGGGTTTATTCATTCATGTGACCACCTTGTTTTAAATACTCTCTGTTTGCTAGAATTGACCTACTCCTGTTCCTTATTATGATGTCACTATGTCTTTACTCTAGCTGGAACAAGGTCTAGGGAGGAAGTTGACCTTGGTAGCTAACTTTTTGTTTTTGGTTCGATCCCGTTCTAGTCTTGCCTCTGATCATGTTTTGGTTCCTGTTCTGGTCCCACCTCCGATCATGTTTTGGTTCCCATTCCGGTCCTACCTCTGACTATTTTGTTCCTTGTCTAGTTTTGATCCTGACCCTGCCACATGTAAGAAATATCCTTTATGCCTAATAATTCTATGGTTCCGCCTTTGATAAAGGCATGGTTTGACCAAGTAAGTGTTAACTTAGGAGGATGGAGCAATGATTATATGATTGACTAACTTATATTTTTTAGTTCATCTAATATAGGAAATTGCTACAAGTATTGAGAGATGTCAGGAGCATCAGATGATGCCTCTCAAAGGAGCCAGCCAGGTGAAACTTCATGGCAAGGAGTTAGGCCAAAGAAGATCAAAGTGGAGAAGCTCCCATATACCTTGAGATGTAAGCATAGGGAGTTCGTCCTCACAGCTACCAAAATTGACTCCGACTAGACTGATATAAATGACACCAATTTGGGTCCTTTCAACTATGAAGAGTTACATGAGGAGACATTCACTGAAGAGAAGTTCATAGGAAGGATAGAAAGGATTGTTCAATCTAGGTTGGCACATGTGGCACTTTTCCCCCTGTCTATCCAATGTTCAGAGTTGATTCTTGTAGCAATTGGAGCATATAACCCTACTACTAGGCAATGTGTGGATGTGAAGGGTAATGTCATTATTGAATTCACGCCTCAAATGATCAATTTCCTATTTCATATACCTGATCCTAAGAATCCTAAGCAATTGAATGAAGTGGAGTCCTTAAAGCTTTACAGTGATAATAAGGAGAGGAATAGGTTGCACATGAATAAGACTTGGATGAGGGTAGAGAAGAAGTCTCTAATCAAGCTCCCAGACCAACCTAAGCGGGCAGATTTTAGTAAAGAAATTGGAGATATAGTCATGTTCCTCTCTAGGTTGTTTGGTAAAAGGGATGCTTCGCTATTTAAAGAATGGATATTTCCTTTCATCCAAACTATTTTGGATGGGAGGCAACAATTTGACTAGTCTATGATAGTATCAAACATCATTCACAATCAGATGATAAAGGTGAGAGAAACCAAGTGTTTCTTTATGACTTCCTATGTAGTTTATGCAGCTGCCCGAGTGGGGATTTTTCTTGGACTTCAAATAGTAGGTATATTGGAGGAAGCCCAAGGATAGAAGAGACTATGGGAGTATTATAACCAGCTTACCTTGTAGGCATCAGAGCAACATTATAGAAGGGTTAATGATGCCTTTCTTTATATCATAATTAACAAGCTTAATGGTGATGTTGGGTATAGACTTAGCAGGGAGGCAATGGCTTTTGTGAATGAATGGGGACATTGGTTTATCCAGTACCCCACATTCACCTATTTCAGGTTAGGAGGCTTTGATGGTCATCCCCATTTTCTACCTAGGTGTTGTGGTGATAGAATCATCCTAATGGAGTTTATTTATCAAGCCTTGGCTATGAATCTCCAGTTTAGCAACAAACACAAGACAGGTTGCCATAAATTTCCAATGAAGCTGGGGGCCTTTTGCTGTCCACACATTCTGGAAGCTAAGACTGTTTGTGATGATTTAGTTTATTTGAAGTTGGGCTTGTACACTGCCAGGAAATGCTATGACCCCAAACACAAGATGAAGGCTTTGCTCCCCAGTGTCTTTGAGAAGCACTTCAATCTGCTGGAGGATTTTTAGGAGGACATACAAGATGAATATGATCTTAGGAGGAGGAATTATGAAAGGATACCCATTCCACTCATGATTCAGTTTGGGATAAAAGAAGACATTCCCAACACATTATCCGATGATGGGATAGTTTTGGATCCCGGGTATGATGCAAACAAGATTGGAACTAAGGATCTTGATCCAATAGATTAGAGTGTGGATGAGACCATTGACATAATGCAGATTGCAAGACTAGTGCTCGATAGGAGTATTCAATGGGTGAGTTTGAGAGCTAATCAGACCGAGGCTACATCATCCAAGAAGAGGAATGCTGCAAGTACCACCCAAGGATATAAGAGGGAAAAAAGAAGGATGACACCTAAGGAGCCTTTAGAGTTTATGCCTTCTAGTGCACAAAAAGAGGAGGTGTTTCCTCAAGACCTTCTAGAGGTGGGTGTTTCTACATCTATTGTAGGAGAGGTACCTACTCAGCCCTTTGATGCACAAGAGTTAGGTCAAGAATTACCAAAGGGAGCTCTCCATGAGGAAGCAAAGGTTTTAAAACAAATGGAGGATCAGATCGAGATACATAATATTGAAATAGATTCAAAAAAGACTGCATCTGATAAAGAGCATCCAACTTTGACATCTTTGGATATGACAGATGATGCAGGAACTGAGCACATATTAACTGAAGAAGATCAATGGAAACTCTTTGAGGATGCTAAAAGGGAAGCTGATGCTAAGGAACGTGCTGAGGCATTAGCTAAGCAATAGGTAGAGGAGGCCAATGCACAATCTGAATTGGCAGTCAAGTAGAAGGAGTTAGAAGATAAGGTGAAGGCCAATGAGTTAGCTCAACAACAACAACAAAAGGAGCAAGAGCTCAAAATTCAAGAAGAAAAGGATAGGTTGATAATGCAACAGAAAATTCATGTTCTTGAAGAAGAAAAGGCTCAACAAAAGAAGATAAAAGGAAGCTATTGAAGCTAAACTCAAATAACAAGAAGAAGCTTATAGGCAAAGGGAAGAGCAAGAGCACCTAAAAAGGGAAAGAGAGGTTGCTGAGATTGTTGAACATGCGAAGAAGTCCAAGGAGGCATGGGACTATGTTGAAGAATTGAAAAAGTAGCGAGATGAAATGTTAGAAAGGAAGAAAGAGGAAGAGGAATGTTTGAAGAAAGAGTTGGAGGCTAAGAGGCTGCAAGATCAAAAGGATAAAGAGGAAGCAGAAAAGTTAGCACAGGAAAGGGAGCAAAGTGATCAACAAAATGTGTAGGAAGTTGATTCTCAACCAAAGCTTACATTGTTCCAACCTCTATCTTCCACTACTATTGCTTCTTCTTTAGCCCAGGTAGCCACTACTCTTATTGCTCCTACTTGGCTAAAACTGGACTTAGAGAGAAAACAAGTTGTTCAACCACAACCACTGAATTGGGAAGAAATGATGAAAGAAATTGGAAAAGAGAAACCTAAGAAGAAGGTTTGGGTTCTTCACTCCACTAGGCTCACTAATGCTAGAGAGATCATTGTTGAATGCGCTATACCTATAATGGAAAAGAGCCGTGATGACATGCAAATCACTAATTATCAGTTGGGGGCAGTAAATTTGGGAAAGCCTACAAGAAATCAACATATGAGTTTGATTGATATTGTGGCCTCTTCAACCAAAACCCAGATGATCAAGGATAAGAAAAGGAAGGATGAGCTTAAGGCTCAATTGGATCAGCTCCTTGGTTTCTTAAAAGATGTTTCCAGACCCATTTCTCAACAGGCTACTCCTCCTAAATCCCCGGTTTTGTTAACAAAGAGGGAGGTAGATGATTTGATTCAAATGAAAAGCAAGGTGGGGATGATGGACAAGTGGTTGCATAAGCTCAACCAGGAGGTTGATGATGTTCTTGTTGAGGGTGCTAAGATTCATAAAGCTAATCTTTAGTTAGCAGAGGATCTAGACCAACAGGCTAAGGATCTGGACAAGCAAGATAATGAATATAAGGAATATGTTAAAAGACTTGAAGACATCAGCAAAGTGCCAAAATCCTCTTTGATAGAATATTCAATTCTTGAGCTTGGTAATGAAGATTTTGTGGAAAAGACTATCAGCATCATAAGATACAAGTCTAGGGCTATGCATGGACATCAAGAAGAAGTCCGGGAAATGAGTAAGGACTTGAATCAATAGATGATTGAGTTAGAGGCAGTTGTGGCCATTTTGATTAATTTAGATTCCTCCAATAAAGAAGGCCTGTCATTGGATAAACTAAGGGAGAGATGGAGGAGTAGATTTGAAGAAATCATGCAAAAAGGAGATGATGGGGAGAGTTTATTGCTAGATTAGTTTATGGATATCCGAGAGGAGGTAAGAGCTGCTAAAAAAGAGCTAATCAAATTAAAGGAGATGCAAAAGTTAGTTTCTATAGAATTTGAAAGAATCAAATTTGAAGTGACTAGTTGGATGGGCCGGGTTTGGATACTCTTCAATAGGTATTCTCCAGTTATGACGAGTACATCCTTGAGAATTTAGTGCAAAAGTGACTGACTCTTTGTGTCATACTCCATCTGCTCTTCTCCTCTTTTTGTGGATTTTGACATAGGTTCAACTTTGAGTTCGATCTGTGGGTTTCGCTTCCTTTTTGGGGTATCAGATTTCCTTTTTGTACAATAGAGTGATCAACCTTGAAAGCAGGGGTTTTTGAGTCCACTTCTACATTCAGTTTCAACTCCATGAATTATGGATCTTGATTAATGATTGATAAACTAGTGCATGTGGCACCCTATATGTATTTTTAGAATCTACTTTGTAAAGGCCGGCTAATTGAAGAAAGATCAGCCACCTAAGGATAGAAGATAGAAACTAGATTTAGGATTTCAATGTTTTAGAAAGATACTCTAGAAAGTTTAGTAAAAAGCTTGATTGTTTCAACTCCATGAATTGTGGATCTTGATTAATGATTGAGAAATTGGTGCATGTGGCACCCTATATGTATTTTTAGAATCTACTTTGTAAAGGCCGGCTAATTGAAGAAAGATCAGCCACCTGAGGATAGAAGATAGAAACTAGATTTAGGATTTCAATGTTTTAGAAAGATACTCTGGAAAGTTTAGTAAAAAGCTTGATTATTTTATAGTTTTCATACATTTTCATGTGATGATTTTAAAAGGATGGATCCATTTTGATAAGGTTAATGATATATGATTAATCCATACGCCAGTGGTTTTGTTGTGCTTAATTGTTCTTTATTTGATGAAATTCAATAGAAGGAATTGGATTCAAGGTCATATCATTGGATTATCTGTGAATTAAATTGTTATTGTATTCATTTGATCTATGTTTTGGATGATGAGTGAATGATTCATTTGAAGTAAGTTTAGAGAACGTTGATGATATCTAAATTAGCATTCTGGATGTATGCAGTAGTGTAGTTTATTCTATGGATTGCATCTTGCTATAGTTGTGGTTAGGTAAAATGAACACTCATTGTTGATCTGCATGTCTGGATACGTAAGGATTTTATTCATGTTTCTTTGATTTAAAGCTCTGTTTCATCTTTTTCTTTTATTTAAAACCCCCCAAACGTAGACTACCTGATGTTATGCATTCTTGTTCTTTGTTACCAGCAAAGGCCCCTTGAACATTATGGTTATATCAACCACTAAGTGAAATCAGCATAATCGAGAACCGATTACCAAGACCTTGGGAGTTAGATTTCCATGTGTTATCTTTCTCTTTAAGGAGAAATAGAATACTAATATTATGTTTAATGTTGTGTTGTTTTGACCATTAACAGGTATCAAATTCTTATTCAATGTAAACATAGCCAAGTTTGATATATAAAAAGTTGGCCCCATTAATACTAGGGGAGCATTGTCTAATGAGATTAAGTTGACACTTCAATTTTTAGAAGTTAGAACCCTAACATTTATATGAGGAGCTTGTAAAATAGAACCTTATTAGGAAGGGTAGGAGAGGAGAAATGAACCCATAATAATTATACTTATACAAATAAAAATAATAATAATGTTTAACCATTTCAAAATGTTAAATTTGTTTCACTATGATGATCAATAGCTAATTTGTACAAGGAGGCCACAATTTATAGGGAAATGAAGACTACATAAGAGGAGAATTTATAACATAGTAGCTTGGTTGTAGTTGTTTCTTTAGCATTAACTATTTTCTCTTTTTTCTTTTGTTGTTGAATATTTTATTTGATCTCTTAAAACTTATCAATGGTACTTGATCTTCATAATGATTATTTTCTTCTTTTTCAATTATTATCATCTTAGAAGGAATACCATTTCAATTTAGAGCAGGGAGAAATGTATTTTTCTTTATAGTATTTAAAATATTATATTTATTTGATGGTTCCTTCTTAACCTCTTCCACTCCTTGGAAAAAATTATCCATCCACTTGAATCTCCTTATATTAATAAATTTACTTCTATGATTTATGTATGTGTTTTTAGTGATTTACTCTTTATCCTTTCAATTTATTCATGATATACTTTAATATAGTTATATGTTCAAGTATATAATAGTTTTTCATAATTGGATATGCCTTAAGAAACTCTTTAAACGTGAAATTATTTGATGAGGGAAGATATAAATTAAGGTTATTCTTTCTTACTTACCTCATGCTCATCCATATTTTTTGTCCATAAATATCTCAAATCAAATTGGATTTTGCAAAGAGGATAGTTATATTTTAAATATTCGCTCTTAGTCATTTAAGTCATTTATTTCTTTGTACAAATTTAAAATTTGTTTATGTAATTTAAATTTTAATAATTTTAACATGGATATACGAAGAATATATATATATAGTAAAGTGGACATATTTTTATATTTTTCTAATACTAGAAAATTTAATAATACCTTCATTCCTTATAAATCCTAATAGAACTATTTTATTATACATTTCATTCAAACAATCTAGTTTCTTTCCTCTAAATTTATTCTTCGATTCATACATTTAGTTCACCAACCATTTTTGGAGTAATGTCATTAAGACTCAAAGGAAAAATATGAAGAATTTTATCCAAGTTTCCATTGTATGCACCCTAGAAACTTTATATCATGAACTATTTGATATAATTTCTCAAATAAATTTGTTAATGAACTGTTTGATATATTGCCTCAAATAAATTTCCAATAGTGTTTTTGACAAAGTATGATAGAAATAGTGTTTTTGATATAATGCCTCAAATAAATTTGTTAATGAACTATTCGATATAGGGTGCATACAATGGAAACAATATTTCTATCATACTCCATCAAAAATTACCATGAATTGTTTGATATAATTCCTCAAATAAATTTGTTAATGAATTGTTTGATATAGGGTGCATACAATGGAAACACTATTTTTATCATACTCCATCAAAAATTACCACGAACTATTTGATATAATGCCTCAAATAAATTTGTTAATGAACTATTTGATATAACGCCTCAAATAAATTGGAGGTGCCCTGGTAAAAATGTATGCAAAATGTGGAAGCATAGGCATGGCACGTTAATTTTTTGACAGAGTAGAAATGTATCATAGAAATAGTGTATGTTGAAAACACTTTAAAAACTTTCAAACAAATGCAGTTTCAATTCAACTAATTTGAAAAATTTTGTACTTAGGGTTTCAAAATTTAACAAACATGCATTTTGAGCTCTACAAAATTTGAATTTCACATACCTGGTGCTCGATATGAAAGTTGGGTTGATGAAGTTGAGAGAGGAAGTTGAGTTTGCATTCACCGGAGAGATGAAGTCAGTTTATTCATCATTTGCAAATCACGGGCTCGGTTTGCTGCACGCACAAGCACAGGGAAAGCAACTGATAAAAGGCGAAAATGACAGTCGAAAATGATAATGTTTTTTTATGTCTTATTTAAGGGGGTTCAGTCGAACCTATGTTCAACTGAACCCCTTTAAATAAGATTATTTTTATTTAGGGTTTGGGGGTTCGGTCGAACATATAATGAGGTTCGGTCGAACGGTCGAACATATAATGAGGTTCGGTCGAACCATTGGGTTTGACTGAACCCATTGAGTTTGGGGAAAAGGAAAAAAATGAAATTTCCTTCCTCATAAAATTTGTAAACCACTATTGTGGTTTGACCCAGGTGTAAGACAAGATATGCAACTTAAATCTTGTGCAAATAACTTAATGGTTTCCAAATTAACCCAGAGTTCCCAGTGCTTAAACCTAGGCTTTGATACCAAGTGTAAAACCCCGTCCCGCAACCTAGAGGACGATGCAACACTGTGGAAGAACAACTAATTGTTTTCTTAAAAAATATCCCCTACAGATTTCGCTGTACAAAAATTTCAAAACAAAAATAATTTTTAAAAAAATTCTTCTACAGGGAACTTTAAAATGTAAAGCAATATATGCATATCTATATATGTATATATATATACAATATATATGTATATATATATACATAAGTATTTAGAATCCAAACAAAACCAATTGCCTAGAGGCAATTTTAAAACTAAATTTTCTATAGGAAAATAAGTAGACAAATTTATAGAGGTTTCCTTAATCCTCAAATATTTCATTTTGAATTTTATATTGTATTAAAAGTCATTTCCTACAGAGATCTAAATCTTTCACGAAAATTTATCATTTTCTACATAGAAGAATAAATTCAATTTTTCAAAAAGAGGTTTTCTAAGTTTTGATTTAAATTCAACATATGTTCTAAAAAATTATCTATAATTTTCTTTTGTATAAATCTATTACAAATAATCAATTTACACAGAGGATCTAAATTATTTTCTACAAAGGTAGTAACATTCACGACAATTTCTTAAGAAAAACAAAAACTTCTAAAATAAAATAAATCCTCTTCTAAAATTTTCCAATTTGCAATACAATAATAAATAAATATCTCTTTCAAATTAAAATTCACAAGTAATAAGGAACCCGTTCCAGAAGATCTGTCGATTCAAAGATTGATGTTGAGCTTTCCTTTAATCTTCAATTGCCAAAGCTTCCTCCAGAAGAATTGCCACTTCCTAGAGGACAAAATATAATCCACAGCCAAGAATACAAAAAACTAGATTCCTAAATTTATTAGAGAGCTTCTAAGATTCACAACTTCCTCAAACCTCAAAATAATTCTACCATTTCCAAAAACCTCTCTCTTTCTTTCTCGTGAAACAACTTCCTCTTTTTCTCACAATTTCAATCAATCTCTCTGGAAATCAATTTTAAGACAATTAGAAAACAAAACCTTCTAACTTCGAGTTAACACAACAAATATCTTTTCTTTAACAACCAAGATATTTCTAAGATTTTTTCCCAATAACATGCATTTGAAATTAAATGATTTATTTAATTCAAATCACATTTAAATAACTTATTTATTTTAATTCATATTTAATCCAATAATTAAAATTACCTTATAACATAAATTAAATTAATTTATTTATTTATTATAAAGTTTTCACATCAATAATACAAATTAATTAAATACTTAATCATAACATATAATTTAATCCTCACAATTAAACTTTTCACGATAAATAAAATACCAAGACCAACATGGATAAAGAATACGACCAATACACGAACTGAGGACACACTGTACTAGGGTAAAGGTTTAACTAGGTTAACCCATTACTATCTCCCAATGAACATTACTGTTGGGTAGTGGACATGCTCAGAACTATGAAACTAGGTGAAGTCGTTGTCCTGTACCTACAAGCCTACAAACAAAGCAAATGTCGTACATGTATCTAGATAATAATTCATACACACCATGAAGAGAGAATCGTAGAAATCACAGGACACTCACAAGTGAGTGATGCAATACCGTTCTCTTCACCAATACAATGTCACATCAATTGACGAGAGAAAATATCAATTAAACTAAAATGAGTATATATAGTAATGTCATCTCAACTAAGAATTTATTAAAACATAAAACATATCAAACATAATCACCATGCATATAATGTATCATTACATCAATATAGTCTATCATCACTCCACTATCAGTGATAGAATAACAATAACATAAAATAAGGTCTAACAAAGTATTTGAGCTATCAAAGAAAACATAACAAATCGGAGGGGTGTCATACCTTTTGTCACTTCAAAAAAATTGCATGTTGAACATAACTTCCAAAAACTCTAGAATATGATAGAACTTGTGTACAAATACTCTCCATTCAAACTGCAAATCCAAAATTGCCTTTAGGAAGAAATACTGAACATGAATACATATTTCTAGAGAAATCTCTCTATCTTGAGTAACTGACCTCAAACATTCCATATATACTTTTGAATTACTATGTCAACATGAATAAATACATGCATGATAAAGTTGTTGGCCCACGTTTCCTATTGCATCAAAAGATCAATCTATCAATGCTTGATACAGATGGTAAATACATGGATCGTATGAGAGGTGGTTAGTCCCTTTTCATGAATCCCAAGGGGAGCACTGACCATTTGCCAAAAATCTCTCCCTTACCATTACCTGAGGGGATTCAAACTCGTGACCCAACACTCTGATATCAATTGTTCGCCCATGTTTGTCATTGTGTCAAAAGATTGATCTATCAATGCCCTATACAAATGGTAGAGACATGGATCACATGGGAGGAAATTAGTCCCTTGTCACAAATCATAAGGGGAGTGTTAACAATCTTCCAACAATAGCTAGCATACTACTACCATTTTTCTTCCTTATACTCAAAATGCAATGATAATTCAAGTAAATTATATTTAATTCTCCCTGTACTATTGACATTAATCCTTGGACATCAATAGGAACTGCTTGTCATCAAGGATACCACTCCTTGACATTACTCCTTTAACATCAATGAAAATATTTATTCAATAATCTCCCCCTTTTTCATTGATGGAAAACAACAAAATGTTGGCCACACACAAAGACAAATATAATGTTGTCCAGATCAAGAAACCACCTCACATTGGTTCCCACTTCCTCCCCTTCAAAGGATTTAGTATTTTGAGTCCTATTTCTCCCCCTTTAACATCAATGACAAAGGTCAACTACTTTTTCGACACTCTACACGGGTGATCCCACAATAGTGGTTTACAATTTTTGGCCAAACTCGACACTAAAATATTTTTTTCTAACTAAATCTTCACTTTCGAGCACCTATAGCAGCTAAACCATGAGGAATTTGAAGATGATGAAAAATAGAGTTTCGTGAAATTTTGTCTATAGATTCTAAATATATTTTTTTCAAAAATTTTGGAATCAGATTGCACCTCTTTTTCCATCTCCCTCAAAAACTAGTTTTTTCATAAAACAACATTTTTAAGGAGTGACACTCACCATATAATGCATAAATTTTTTTCCATGAAGGAGAAAATTCTAATTCTTTCGAATTTATATTTTTAACTCTAATATCTAGTGCTTCCACTTGGTTAGATAGTGTTTTATTGAATAGTTTTTCCTTAATCAAGTTTTGAAGTCAAACCAATTACAATTCAGACATAGGCAGACTGTATAACGCGTAAAGTTTTTTGTATGTATCAAAATTCTTTTGTTTTTTTTTTAGATCAAGGACTTCAATATCTGGTACACTCATATTTTTGAATTTTTTTTTTATAATCTTCTATTTTTCCACATGTGCAAAACAAAGAGCTTGATTTTCGGTGAAAAACCTACATTCACAAGAAATAAAAAATAAATATAATGTTAAAATTAAAAATTTATTTTAAATTATACTTTTTGGGAAGCTTATAATAAGGACTACATACTTACAAAAAATAAATTTTAAATGAATTCATTTGATCCCCCGAAAGGTAAATCAAAAGTGTTTTTTTATCAACATTTTGATAGGTGTAAAGGAGACTCTATTATAGGTATGGTTTAAAACTAGTGGGGTTCTATCCAAGGGGGTTTGATCTAAGATAGTTTTATCAAACCCTCTTTAATTGGAATTATTTAAATAAAAAAATTTAAGGCTTAAATCATTATATTTTCTAAAAATATGTGATTTCAACAAAAATCAAAATCTCCCAGAAATTGTAAACCAGCTTTGTGGGATCACCCACACAATCTAGAAAACTATTTCCTAGATAGACTCCCCCTGAGTCCATACCAAACTACTTCTGAAAACACTTTGCAAGACCACCAAGCCTTCTTGAGGTAGGGAGTTAACACTCCCCCCACCTTGTGCTTTCTCTTGATTCAAGAGCGGGGAGCAACAACTCCCAACTTATGTTGTAGAAACTTGAAAATCTCCTTAAGAAGCAATTTTGTGAAAATGTCTACTACATGCTCCTTGGTTTCAACATACTCCAATTTCACTTCTTTTTATGCAACCTTCTCCCTCAAGAAATGATATTTAATTGCAATATGCTTTGTCCTTGAGTGCATTACAAGATTCATTCAAATGCTTATGGTGTGCTCACCCTTCCCAAATTCTAATTCAATTAAAAAAATACCTAAAGTGACAAAAAATTATTTGGTTTTAATCTCAACACCATTTATTATTTATTAGATTTCTACTAAAATAATGAACACAATAGAAACCTTAAATTGAATTAAAAACACATATTTATTATCACACATACCTAGCACAATAATAATAAATTTTAGAATTTCTCTACCACGTGACTAGATTGGTCTAAATTAACTCTAGTAAGCATATGAATTTAATTCTCCATTCAATAGGGTATTGAAATTATAATTAATCATGAAAGATATAGTAGAAATGATGCTTTTATTAAATAAATAAGTAACCCTCTTGACATATTTATGCACATGTATAATTGAAAATTCCATAATTTATTGAGTTTCTTAGATATTTATAGGGTACTTGTGGACATGTAGAGGTATGCAGGGTACACATAAACCTCTCCTACCAACACCATTCACAACTAGCCTATGTATAAATATAAATAATCTTACTATAACATTCCAAAACCATTACCTATTGTAGTTCAACTATTTATACAATGTAGGAAGATGTGTAAAGAGCCCAAACTTATACTTCATAAAAAATCATACTAGTTATATCACAAGTTAATATGAAAATCATGGCATGAAAATATAGGGGACTGCAATTTTAGGAATAATAGCAGGGAGATCATATGCTTTCAATTAAATATATGGTGTGGTTATTTTCTTTAGAAACTAAGATGATATGTAAAACATACTCTCATATTTTGCACAAGATTATGATCACCTTCCTCTCAGCCTCATTTAGTAAATGTGGTTCCTGAAAATATGTAACATAACCATTTCAACAAATTTAATCATGATTTTAGCTAAGGGAACATATCAAAAGTCAATAGTTACAACCACAACTTTGAAATAAGAAATCTTCCATAATCAAAGGTTTGTCTACTCATAGGCAACAACATGTAGAAAGCATAAGAAAACACCTATAAATACATAGTACCTATTTTGTCAATGATATTTACATAATATATTATATAGTCACCCACCTTTTAATGTTATATACCTTTATCCTTAAGTACACTCAAATTTGATGATCATGTATTCTATAATAAACGCCATCTTCCCCTCCTATACCAAACACATTGAATGGTCACTTCAACTATCTATTGTAGGTTGAAACCTAACAATAAGGAACCTTGCAAGATTCATCATGTTAAAGTGGTCAAAACTATTGTAATCAAGGGAAAATCAGATTTGTTAATGGAGTTAGCACAATAACATTAAAATCCATTGAAGTAACAAAGTACAAAGGAAATAAACATGAAGACAAAAAGGAACAATGTTACCCTAAGTCTTCATCTTCCATGCTTCACCTTTGTTACACCTTCTAGTTTGCAGCAAATCGAATGAGGCCCTCAGATTTCCAATGAGCACCTAGACTAATGTCAAAGCCCTATGCAAAGGTTGAAGGATTTATATAAAAGAAATGACCTCACAATAGACTAAAATGACAATGACTGCAAATGACTATAATAATAACCTAAGTTGACAGAATGAGCCTGAGATCCCAAAATAAGAACAAAATTGCCATTTTATAAAAACTGCAATTTTGAATGTGTGGCCAGGATGAGAAGATGACAAATACCCTAGAATCAATGGTCAAGATTGAATGTTGTAGTATGAATTAGGGTTAGGTCAAAATTAGGGCAAATGATAAGAAATGAATGGCCAAGATTGAATTATAAAATAATTCAATCAAGGGCTAAAATTAAATGAGATGTCAAGAGATAAGATTTGATTTGGAAGATAAGATTGGCACAGATAAAGAGGTTGCTGGAGAAATTAAATAATAAAAATTATTTAATTTAGGTGACCAATGAATAATTAAATAATAAAGATATTATTTAATTATAGAGGAATGTGACAAAGAATCATTTTGAATTAAATAATGATTTAATTCAAAATTCAAGAGAGTGGACCAAATTAAATAAATAAAATTTATTTAATTTATGAGAGCCAATGAATAATTAAATAATTAAAATAATTATTTAATTATATTAGAAAGTGGACAAAAATTAAATAAATTAGAATCTATTTAATTTTAGAAAGAAGGGACTTAATTAGTGACGTAATTAAATAAATAAAATTTATTTATTTAATAATCAAGAAGAAATAAATGACAAAGGGGAATTAAATAAATTAAGAAATTTATTTAATTAAAGGAAGACCTTAGACAATTAATGACGTATTTAATAAATAAAATTTATTAATTTAATAATCATGAGGAATAAATGACATGAATTAATTAAATAATTATGAATTATTTAATCAATAGTCGAATGTGGACCAAGGACATAATTAAATAACTTAATTATGCTAGGATGAAAGTGGTAAAAATGAAGCTTGCAGGCCTAGGTCATTTTTAGGTGTCTACATTTTGCCCCTCTTTGTCATAATGTAGCATGTCGCATTGTGACAAAGAAAATAAGCCAAGAATATGCCCCAGGCAAAATAAGATGAGGAAGAATGACGAGGAGGGTATCAGATGCCCCTCGAGAGGAAAAAGACAGTTCCAAGAACATGGGTGTGCTCTCAAATGGATGAGAAGACTAGAATATGAAGAGACAAAGAAATTAGTGCAAAAGATATGGATGATGATATGGATGCAATGCCTATATGAGACGAGTGAGAGAAGATGACAAGACTAAAGAAGATGCATGTTAGTTCCTAGACCAAATCCTTCAAAACATTGCCATAGGACTAATATTTATTGCTCTTAATCATCATTGGGCAGTAAAAATGACACAAATGGACAACAAACACAATGGTATGATGTAGACCAAGGTGTGCAAGGTCATCCACTTGAAAAATAGACAGTCACAGACAAGGAATGTCCTAACTCATACTAAGGGCGAAGTTGCCCCAGTCTTTTTGTCAAGACAACCCACAGACAACAGTCAAAGAAAATAAAATAGGCCAGGAGACGTCATCGCACCTCTAAATCCTTCATGGGACATCCTCGAGGTAGCTAGTAACATGACCAAAAAGATAAGATAGTAAAAAATATAAGACAAAATAGCCAAGATAGCTAAAAGATAAGATAAGAAAGACCAGAAAGATTAACAGCCATGTAATTTTGTTTGCCAATGTTTGTTTGCCAAAGATTGAATTCTTGTTTGATTTGACAGTTTTGATAGTTTAAGTGTTTTGCCAATTTGACGGTGTTGACGGTTTGACGGGGCCTATTGTCAGGAAGGACACATCCTGAAAAAGGCAAAGGACATTTTGATGAGGTCTAACTCCAAGAAGGACACATCTTGAAGAGGACCAAAGAGTGACGAGATTGACATTGTTTTGAGTAATATGTTTTGGCAAGTTGACTGATGTTGACTGTATGATTGATTGGCTTATGTTGTCTAATTTTGACCAATTTTGACATTGACGTTTCAAATGACTATCTTGTGTTCGAGTTTGACTATGTCTGACTTATTTGACCGATGTGACGATTGTGACAAATGCCATGATTTTATTTGGACCAACCTAAAAGGACTGATCTAATGTCTCAGGGACTCATCGACTGATGGCCTTGCCTACGTAGCAAATGCGCAGAGACAACGTAGTTCGGCAATGACATGGACTGACTGACATGACTGGCTTTGACTCCATTTTTAGGATTTTGACATTGATTTGGATTTTTTTTTGTGTTTTTCTTCAGGACGTTTTATGATTTTTATGTCTTTCTTCAGGACATTTTATGATGTTTTTGGTCTTTCTTCAAGACATTTTATGATGTTTTTGGTCTTTTTTCAGGACTTTTTGTGATGTTTTTGTCTTTTTGTCATTTTATGATTTTTTTTTATTTTTTTTTGACATTTAAGAGGATCGTGACAAATGCATATGACTGATTCCTACCCATGAGAATCCAAGGACAAACATGATTATGCCCCTAGTCAAGTTGAATACCAATTGACAGGTGATGACAACGTTGTTTGACGTGGGAAGGACGCATCCCGAAACAACGTGAGGATGATGACGATAATGTGACGAAAGTATGGAGGTCTACAGCCGGGCCAGGAATGTAGTCAAGTAAAATTTTGGATAATGTGCTTGTATGGCTTAGACTCATTGCATTTGGAATGACTTGGTTAGGGCTAGATGGGATGATGGAGTCTCCTTAGACCGTTTGACAAGGGAAAGCCAAGATAGGTGACAAGCATAAAAGGACAAAAGGTTGCCTTGGTAAAGAATGTGAGACATGAGACTAAGGGAATGTCATATGGTTTTCAAGGACTATGTCATATAAGGACAATAAGACTATGACAGTCAATGACATGATATTTCATGAATCGTGTATGACCGAAGGATAGACATGTCAAAAGTTTTTCCAAAGCATGATTTATGTGTGCCAGTTTTATGTCAAGCCAAGGTAGGTGGGAAAATGGACAGAAATGATAGGGCTTAGATGGATGTCAATGTCATGAGGAAGGCATGGGAAATGAGATGACTTGCCCCCAAGTGTAGGAGTCCACATAGACGATTTATTTACACATGATGCCTATTTTCTAGGTTTTCATCATGGTACTTATCCAAAGTGCCTGTTTGCCAGGTTTTCACCATTGGATGAAATTTTTCTCTTTACTATTTTTTTGAATTTTTTTTTTTTTTTGTATTTCTAATTTTGTGGATAGCCTGGATGCTTTAGATAACCACTGACTATTTTGAATCCACTGACGGTGCCGATGTAGATACTGGTGCCATGATATGCCAAGAATGACCTTGCTGAAGGAGTTGTCTTGTCAGGATCATAGCGCTTTCATATAACTGATCAATGTCATTGTGATCCTTTCTGATACTAGAGTTGGCCTTATCAAAATACGCACATCGCAATAGAGTGCTATGAGAGTCCTTGTGGTAAAGAGTTGTTGCCATGATGTGACGGATTTGTGACGTGAGATTTTTGGACTTTAAACGAGATGTAGGGTTATGACGAATGATGGTAGAGGTGGAAAATTTGTTTGGACATTTGGATGAATCACTTTTTATTTTCCAAACTTGGGATGGTGGATGATAGATTTTGGAGGGATGGTGTTTGGAACCAACATTTTTATATGCCTTATTTGATGACCATTTTGAAGGAGGTGGACATATGTTATATTTGGGAGTCCTCTTGTATTGTGGCTCCACATTGTGATTGACTTTTGTATTTGACTTGGTGTCTTTGTTTGATCCATCTTTCTTTGGGATCCATTTTAATTTTATTTGTCCACTTGTCCTTTTGTTTGATTCAATGGCCTTTGACATTTGATTTTGATCTTTTGACTTGTAAGACTTTTGTTTTTGTTGGTCCCAAAGGGGAGGTT
Organism: Sequoia sempervirens; assembly: GCA_007258455.2. Classification (NCBI taxonomy): domain Eukaryota; kingdom Viridiplantae; phylum Streptophyta; class Pinopsida; order Cupressales; family Cupressaceae; genus Sequoia; species Sequoia sempervirens. Next base: position 129,158,176 of record VDFB02373365.1, on the reverse strand, counting down.
GATTCATGATAGAATAACGGTTCATGGTGTGGGTGGACGGGGTGTTGGCAACAATCTTATGACAAGGATTTCTCATGGACTCCATTTTGACGTTTGTATCTGACAAAGTTTCCCCCAGTATCGAGGAGGTACCACTGACATCGTTTGATTTGCTGACTGAAGAATACCCAAGACCTTGATGTCTGTAATTTGCCTGAAGTTGTACTGGTTCAAGAATGCCTTGCTCATGTATGCCTAGTCCTTTGCCTTGATATTGCATGCTTTGACAGATTCTATTTGCGATGGGGTATTTGTTGTTTTGAAAGTAAGATGCTAACCCATCATGATGTCTATGGACACTGTCACTTGTAAGATTTTCATCTGCGAGAAAGCCTGCTCTGACAAAGATAGATGACCCTAGTTGATAACGTGTCTTAGCTTCATTGTCTTGTTGGACATATTCCTGACTGATATCTTTGGTTTGATCATGCGACATGTCAGGTTCAAATAATTCTCTTGGTGCTTCCAAAGAAATGTTGAAGCCATCATTATAGTCAGTGTCATAGAGTCCAGTAAATTCAGCTATAGCTTTATCATTTTCAAATATGTCTATATTGGAATACTCTTGTGCTTGAGGAGTATCGTCTATGTGTGTAATGGAGGCAAGTTTCTCATTTTGGAAACTATCAATAGTCGAGGCTTGTATAGGATTGGAAAGTGTTTGATCATGAATGGCGTAAAGGTCAAGGAGTGGATCATTTTGGACTTCTTGGTCAATGGCAGGGTCTTGGTCAAAGATGGGGTTGTCATGGGTTTGGACTTCTTGGTCAATGGTAGGTGTACTTTGGATGTCATGATTGTCTTGATGGAATCCTTGAATGCAGTTTAAGAGAGGGTCATGGGGTGGACTACCTTGTTCTTGACATGAGGGTGACATTATAAGGTCATGCTTTGGACTTTCATTTTGACATGTATCCTCAAGTTTATTAAATGGGATTTGACTTTGGACTATGATAGAATTTTCATGACTAGATGTGGCTTGTGAGGGGGTGACTTGAAAAGGATTAATGACCAAAGGACTAGGATAGGACGTGGGAACTTGGACTGGACTAGTATACGAAGGACTAGGATATGACATGGGTACTTGCATTGGACTAGTATGTGAAAGATAAGGGTATGACATGGGGACTTGGACTGGATATGTCATGGAGTCTTGGACTGGATTAACTATTGAAGGACAAGGATATGACGTGGAGACTTCGACTGGATTGGTGTAAGGTTGATTGAAATAGGACATGGAGACTTGGACCGGATCGGTATGGTATGATGTGGGGACTTGACATGAGTTGGTAGATGGTTGATAAGGGATGCAGACTTGGACGGGATTAATAGGTGAAGAGTCAGAATATGACATGGAGGTTTGGAATGGACTATTGGACAATTGGCTTCCCTTGTCAAGGTTAGGATAAGGGTGATAAGTGGACATTTGTTGTGAATTAATGGTAGGATTTATGTCGAGTGAATTTTGGTAGTGAGGGTAGATGGACAGAGGACTAGGACTGATGGGTTGTTGGTATGAAGGACCTTGATTTTCGGCTTGGATAAATTGTCTCCTAAAATCTGAGGCTTCTTGGTATTGACCTCTACAGAGTAATTCATATTCAATTTTACTAGCAAGCCTATCCATATCTTGGCGAAGGGAAGACAAGGTGGTGGATGTCATGATGTTGTTAAATGCAGAGTGATAATGATGTTTTTCTAAGGGAAATGACTAATGCAAGGTGATAAAATTGGTCAAGAAAGGATGCCAAATGCTAAGGTGACAATGAAGATGTTGAGTAAGGAAAATGACCAATGCCAAGTCTAGATACCAAATGAGGACTATGATGGACAATACCAAGTCTAAGTTCAAAATGAGGACTGAGATTGTGTTTGAAAAATGAAAATGTTGACAGTTTGACCTTTTAGTGTTGAATGTTTTGTTTAGAACTGTGATGAAACCAAGAAGCACTTGACAAACACAGTGTTTTGAAAAATAACCAAACACACATCAGATAAGCACGATCCTAGGTTAGGCCATAACAATATTCACTAGATTCCACGTAACCGCATATCTGTAGCGTGTGAATTCAGAAGCTTGGCTGCACGGGCTCCCCCTTACAGTGCACTCTCTTCTCAGGCCAACCAAGCTTCCAACCCCCATGAAACTCCCATGGCGAGCTGATCACCTCTACTACAAACTGTGAAAGTGTGGATGCCTTCACACCGACTAGTGTTGCGCTAGCAAATAGAAGGATTTTGGCTTACTACATAAGAGTTTTTAGTTCAGGACCCCCGTTCGAGTGGCCATACATGGGGCAAGAGATTAATCACCATTAAGGTGGCACTCTAGCCTGAAGAGGTTAAGCTCAATAGGGTTTAAGGGAGTACAACTCCGTCCGTATGACACATCCGCACTCGCAACCTTAGGTTTTCCCTTAAAGTTTACATTTATATACCAGTTGGGGGTAGCTTGGCTTTAGCTCCATTGCTGGTTTGAGTTGCGTTGGGGTGATGAAATCCCCAGGCAGGCCCAATTTCTAGAGTTGATAACCGTTTCTCTTACACCCAAGATCGCTCGAAAGCGCGAGGGGAGAGGATACTACGATATACCAAGTCAGGGTAAATAACAGATTAGAATGGGTCTGGTTTTCTGATCACAAGGTTTTCACCAAGTGAGAGCATTCTCACCTACCATTCCACAACCACAATCAAGCAAAGAAGACATGTGTTCTTTTTATATGCACCAAATTCAAATGTTTGCTAATCTAAGAAAAAAACAAGCACAAAGGTTGTTTATTCCTTCTTTGACATGCGAATCTACAAACAATGAATATTAGTATTTTCATATGCAATGGTCTTGGACACACGAATGAGAATCGCCACACGCTACAAGAAAAGATTAGTCACAACTATTAGAGAGTTAGCTAGTCACAACAAATCTGATTTTTAGAAAACATTTTGACAGTAAAATAAAAAATACAGAGAATAAATCCTATCTAAAATCTCAAGAGGTTTCCAAAAATATAAATAAATCAGAAAAATTTGCTGTTTTACACTAGAAATTATTTTTTTATGAAAAATCATAAAAAAATTATAAAAAATACAAAATAGCTCTAAAAATTATGATTTTTTTACTGACGTCATCTGATGTTATCTCAAATCTGCAAAAAAAATTTGTGAGTAGATCTGCAACAGTGAGTGAGATCTAAGCAAATTTGTTTTAAACCCTAATTTCAAAAAAATCTGCTTTTTGACTAATAATTGCACATCCAAATTTAAAAACTAAAGAGTAGACCCCTATTAAAATTCAAATAGATTTCCAGAAATGTAAACATATCTAAAAAATTCGATTATTTGCTCCTGAAATTATTTTTTTATTAAAAAAATAAAAATAATTATAAAAAATGAAAAACAGATCCAAAAAATCTGATTTTTGGAATGAGAGTGCGTGATGTTGTCCCCAAGCTGCAAAAAAAAATTCGTGAGCAAATACATAGCCATTTGAAAGTTATGGTCACATCTTCGGCTTTGTCCACAATGATGCCAAACCTGCAACAAAAACCAAACAAGCCCTGCAACAAGAAGAAACCAACTCCAAAAATGATTTTTTATTAGTCCAAATATGTCAGGTTCACCAATGTAATCAAGGGAAAATTAGGTTTGTTAAAGGGGTTAGCACAATAACATTAAAATCTATTGAAGTGACAAAGTACAAAGGAAATAAACATGAAGACAAAAAGGAACAATGTTACCCTAAGTTTTCATCTTCCATGCTTCACCTTTGTTACACCACCTAGTTTGCAGCAAATCGAATGAGGCCCTCAGATTCCCGATGAGCACCTAGACTAATGTCAAAGCCCTATGCAAAGGTTGAAGGATTTATATAAAAGAAATGACCTCACAATAGACTAAAATGACAATGACTGCAAATGACTATAATAATAACCTAAGTTGACAGAATGAGCCTGAGATCCCAAAATAAGAACAAAATTGCCATTTTATAAAAACTGCAATTTTGAATGTGTGGCCAGGATGAGAAGATGACAAATACCCTAGAATCAATGGTCAAGATTGAATGTTGTAGTATGAATTAGGGTTAGGGCAAAATTAGGGCAAATGATAAGAAATGAATGGCCAAGATTGAATTATAAAATAATTCAATCAAGGGCTAAAATTAAATGAGATGTCAAGAGATAAGATTTTATTTGGAAGATAAGATTGGCACAGATAAAGAGGTTGCTGGAGAAATTAAATAATAAAAAATATTTAATTTAGGTGACCAATGAATAATTAAATAATAAAGATATTATTTAATTATAGAGGAATGTGACAAAAAGAATCATTTTGAATTAAATAATGATTTAATTCAAAATTCAAGAGAGTGGACCAAATTAAATAAATAAAATTTATTTAATTTATGAGAGAAGAGGCCAATGAACAATTAAATAATTAAAATAATTATTTAATTATAGTAGAAAGTGGACAAAAATTAAATAAATTAGAATCTATTTAATTTTAGAAAGAAGGGGACTTAATTAGTGACGTAATTAAATAAATAAAATTTATTTATTTAATAATCAAGAAGAAATAAATGACAAAGGGGAATTAAATAAATTAAGAAATTTATTTAATTAAAGGAAGACTTAGACAATTAATGACGTATTTAATAAATAAAATTTATTTATTTAATAATCATGAGGAATAAATGACATGAATTAATTAAATAATTATGAATTATTTAATCAATAGTCGAATGTGGACCAAGGACATAATTAAATGACTTAATTATGCTAGGACGAAAGTGGTAAAAATGAAGCTTGCAGGCCTAGGTCATTTTTAGGTGTCTACAACTATACTATGAACTTCATCTCTAAGAATTTATTCAAAAACTTGCTCTAACATAATATTTTTCACCTTTTACCTTGACTTATTTAATTTTTAAAGTTATTTCTATTATGGGGGGGGGGGAATTATTCTAGCTCCCATTTTTTGTTTTGAAAGAGAAATACCTTATAAATTATACTTCTATGCTTTCACTAGAATGGATACACATACAATCTCATTTTCTAATATCACCATTGTTGGATGAAATATTACTTAATAACATTAACACTTTTTAATAATGTTTCATCTAAACCATATTTTCCTTAAAAAATAAGTAAACTTAGAGTGTACAATTTTAAACACATGTTTATGTACCTATCCTTATTAGGTTTTCATAACTTTGCAATTTATCCATACTTGATGGAGATCAAATAATGTGATCCTTATTAGGCAAACAATTATTTGTAGTTGGAATAAATTCAATTCACTTTGTACTTTCAACAATGAAGAAAACAAAAGCTACACGTAGGAAATTTATCCTTCAAATTAATTCATGCACCATCCAATTCAACATAAAACAAGAATTAAATTCTCTTAGTATTTTATTTAAAATTAAATTGTTTTTGAATCTTTATGCAATCAGCTCCAAAATATCACATAGAGAATTCATGTTGTAAATTCCCTCTTCCAATTTCAACGTCTCATTCCTGACAACAAATTTAACATACATTTCTACAATAAAATTCTGATTCTTAAAATAAAATTCTCCTTCCTGGAGAACTTCTACACCTCCCCTAGCAATCTGGATTGATTACTATCAATTCTAAATTTCTAGACACTTTTCTCCAACTTCTCTCTTCAACCTTCACCAGCAACAACCTCAGATTTTTTTCTTTTCTGTTAACCCATTTTTTTTTCTTCCTTTCCTTGCATCCAATTTATTGGCTCTTCCCTTTCTATCTGACTCTCCAATTCTTCCTTTTTTCCTTCCCTATCTCTTCCTTGAATCTCCAATGCCTCTTTTTTCTTTTTTCTTTTTTTTTTAATAAAAAATTACAATTTTCACCAAAAAAGACAATATATTAAAATACAAATGTTTCCTATCAATTTTGATTTTTAAATTTCAAAGTGAGCATAAGAAATAATTAAATTATTAATTCAAATTGTTCCTATGACTCCACTTGAATTCTATTGGAAGAGTATGGAATTAAATTCTCCAATTCCCACCTACACACCAAAACCAAAAATATGAAATTAAATTAATTGCAAGGAAAATTACATATTTTTTGGGTGATGAGGATTTCCATACACCCGAGGTGCTCTTGCATCAGACACACCGGGTAGGAAAGTTTGTGAGCATAGCTCACAAATCATAGTTGAGTAGTAGGACTACTCTCCCAAGTTGTAAACAACCTGTAGTGAACTCCATCACTATAACAAGTGCATAAAATTATTTTTTCCTTCTCTTCCAACTCCTAGCCTGAACAAGCATCCTTCTCCTCCAACTTTGCTCACTTATCTTCTCTCCTCTCATGGATTTGTATCCACCATTTACCGACCTCCTCCTTTAAATAGTTTTCCCTCTCCACTTTTCCTTCATGGGATCAAACCCACCTCCAACTGACCACCTCCACCAAAATCTTGCAATATCCTTCACAACTTTTGCATACAAATACTAATTCATACACCAATCTTCAAATTTATATTCTTTCTTACTATATACTCGAACTAGCTCCTCAAAAATATGACATTTCAACTCAACTTCCTCATCATTGAATTCAATAAAATTTAAAATTACCTCTTCTTTCATTGTTGCAACTTCATCATTTGCTGCAATGTATTCAAACTTTATTTTTGCAATGTATTCAAACTTTATTGTTGCAATCTCAACTATATCTTCATTCTTTGTAGTTGCTAGCTTTTTCATCCACTCATCCTTTATCACCAACATCTTCAACAATAAATCTTCTTCATCCTTTCCATCTTCAACTACCATTGCTGCACTCACTTCCTCTTGTTCATTCTTTTCTTCTTCTTCCTCCATCTTCTTCATGTCCTCCAAAGGACAATTTATTTCTACTCTTTCTACTTCTTCAACCACATCTGCAAAAAATTCCTCATCTTCATTCTTTTCCACTATGCCTTCTTCATGACATGCTTCTACTACACCCTCTTTGTCCTTTCTTGCAACCAAAATATCATTAGGAAAATAATATTTTTTCAATGCATCTATTCTTGCCTCAATCTTTTTCAACTCTTCACGGAGCTTTAAGTTCTCCACTTCCTCCTAATATTCTTCCCAAAATGGGATTATCATTGGTCTCCTCATGATCCATCTCATCCTCTTATTTGAAGACATGTTCTACTCTTTCAATCTATAACTTTTGCAATCTTCACACATACATAATTTCTAGAGCTAATTAATGCTCCCTGCAATTGCAAGTACTCCCTGCAACAAAGTTCACACACCCTATCCTCTACCCAACTGAGATTATAGAAGATGCTCCTCTCAATACTTCCTCTACCCACTTTCACTCATTGGAGAAAGTTAATGCACCTTCTACCCATCTTTATCTCTGTTGGAGGACAACCAACACACTTCGCTTCTCTATAGTTGCAAAAACTACAACAATTTTCTCTACACACTTCTCATAACAAGCAACCGGTTTTGATACCAAATGATACAGATCAAATAATGTGAGCCTTATCAAGAAAACAAGTATTTGTAGCCGGAATGAGTTCAATTTACTTTGCACTTTCAACAATGAAGAAAACAAAAGCTACAAGTAGGCAATTTATCCTTCAAATTAATTCATACACCATCCAATTCAACATAAAACAAGAATCAAATTCTCTTAGCATTTTATTTAATTAAACTTTTTTCGAATCTTTATACAATTAGCTCCAAAATACCACACAAAGAATTCATGTTGTAAATTCCCTCTTCCAATTTCAATGTCTCATTCCTAGCAACAAATTTAACATACAAATCTATAATAAAATTTTTATTTTTAAAACAAAATTCTCCTTCCTAAAGAACTTCTACACCTCCCCTGGCAGTTTGGATTGATTCTGTAGTGTCCCTCCATTTCGACTGTCTTGCATTTTTAGTAAGTTCGTTTGGTTAAATTGCATTGTCTATTTGCATTCAGTAATACATTGTTAAAAAATTGCTTTTGAAATTTTAAGATAAAATAATAATATAATTAACCTTGGTTTGTTGATCCATATTACCTATTTTGTATTTTGTTATTTCTCTTGGAAGTGTAATCACCTCCATCATTATTACTTTACTACCGCTTTAAAAAATTAGCTTTTATATATACAAGTATTGAAATATATATATATATTTAATTAGTTAAAGATTTGTTGAAATTTCCTAAGCAAAATTTACTTGTGTTTTGATTGGGGAAATAGGGATTATGCCCTTTCTTTTAAGCCTTCAAGATTTAGGTTAGTAAAGTTATTTATTACATGTAGACTCCATCCAAGTAAATAGTGGAGAGAAACCAAGTTTTCACTTGAATCAGGCGTAATATGTAAGAAAATGGAAATAAGATAAATTGGATAAACAAATGCTTATAAGAAATAAGAGAATTTTATTTTATGAATAATTAATTAAGGATAAGTGAAGTTGAATTGTTTAATTTTGAAAATAGAATAAATTTGTATCTTTCCCTTGTAATCCACTGTCTTTTGAAGGGAACCTGACTTTACACTTGTCAGCTCCAAATGTTTAAAAGCTTCTAAAACTTTTATTTCCCTCACATATGTCCTTTGCATGGGTTGGGGCATTTTACCCTCTTCACACCTGTTAATTGAATTTTGGCTTGAAATTTTTGAAAGCCCTTTTACATTTTTAGGGACTTCAAAAAAAAGAAAAGAGAAAAGGGCTTTTTGCGGGATGTTGCTGGGGGAAAATTTTCTAGGGAAAAAGTTATAAAAAAATTTTTTTTACTGCTCTTGGGATTTGGAGGAGGAAAACAAAAAAAAGAACAAGGGAGGAGACCACAACTCCCTGAAGAACTCTGTCAACATAATTTTATTTTTTCCCTCTCTCTATCTAGTAGGTGCAACTTACCGAGGTAAGTTATTGTCATGATCTCTTGCATTCTTTACAGCTGCCTTTTTGTTTCCTTGATTGGATACCTTCGACATTTCATGAGATCACATTCATTGAGGCATTTTAATTAGCAGTTCAAACATTTCGTCTGTAAACTGGCATAGATAAAGTCCCTTAAAAATTTATGCTGGTTCTCTCCATGGTAAGGCTAATAATGTGTAGACCCATATGAAGTCATTGTTTTAAAATATCTTTTCATTTTACAAAGCTCATGGAAACTTTTTGGCCATCAAGAAAATTCCCTTCCATCTCCATATCCTATTCAATCGCCCATTTTGGCATAAGCAAGTTAGAAAATTGGCAAAAGTGGTGGGGGTTTGGCAGCCGGGCTTAAAGATCACACACTAAGCTTTGACCACTTAGGTGTGCATGTGGGGCCCTCTTAACATCTCGTTTCCTATTCTATTTTCCGTTGCACTCCTTTACTCTACACGGTAACCGTCACTATGACGGTCAAGTTTTCATTTCAATTTTGAATCTGCACTATGAAGGTCGTTTGGTGGATGGAGATCAATTTAATTTTTTGAAACTAACTCCCACCCACCTGTGCATTGCTCAAATTCCCACATTGTAAATGTTATGCATTGTTTAACTACATGCAAAAAATAGGTCTCCAAATGCAGTCGCACTGTTTACATTTTCCAGTGTAATCCCAACCAGTGCCAAAATGGTAGCTTTGGAACAGAGAATCTGTTATACAACGAAGGGTTTAGGAAATTTGTCAGATGGTGTAGTTGGAAATGCTCTGGTAGACATGTATGAAAAATTTAGAAGCAAAGACAGGTACGTGAATTGTTTGGCTGAATGCCTAAGAGATGTGGTCCTATGGAATGCTATGATTGCAGGATATGCACAAAACGGTTTGTTGAAAAGGTTTTAGAAACTTTCAAGAAAATGTAATGGAAGGTGTAAAGCCAGAATCCTCAACTTTTCCAGCACCCTCCTTACCTATACCAAAATGGGAGCTTTGGAACCGGCTATGCACACCAATCGTAGGATTAAGGATGTATGTTTTTTTCAAATGTTGTAGTTGCAATTGCCCTGGTAGACATGTATGCAGAATGTGGAAGCATAGAAAAACAATGTGAACTGTTTGATAGAATGTCTCAAAGAAATGTGTTCTCACGGAATACCCTAATTGCAGGATATTCATAAAATGGATTTGTTGAAAAGGCTTTTTAAACTTTCAAGCAAATACAATTGGTGACTGTAAAGCCACACTCTACAACTTTTTCTAGCATCTTCACAGCCTGTGTCGAATGGAGGCTTATAAAGGATAGAAGGATTTTGTGAGATGTTGTAGTTGCAACTGCTCTAGTAGACATGTATGCAAAATGTGGAAGCATGGATAGGATACACGAACTGTTTGACAATTTCCCTCAAAGAAATTTGGTCTCATGGAATGCCATGATTGCAGGATATGAACAAAATGAATTTGTTGTCAAAGGTTTAGGAACTTTCAAGCAAATGAAATTTTCTACTTGTAAAGGAAGCATTCTCCCCGGCCGCCTATGCCAAAATGGGAGCTTTGAAACACGTATGGACATCCATCAAAGCATAATGAAGGGGCATTTTTGTCTTATATTATAGTTGGAAATGTTGTGTATGGAAAATGTTGAAGCATAGGTGTGTGAAGTGTTAACAAAATGCCTCAAAGAAATATGGTCTCATGGAAAGTTGGAATGAAATGTTCAAAGGATATGCACAAAATGGATTTTGCACTTGGATGCTTTCAAAATGTTTAAATTAATGTAACATTATAAGTTTTATTTGTGTTCTATGTGCATCTAGACTATGATGTTGACTTCATAAAATTAGATGCACAAAATGCATATACACTGTTAGGGTATATTGTCAAAGATTTATTTTATGATAACATGGATATTTAATTGAATTGTTTTCATAAACCTACATGTGTATGAAATGAAAAGTTAGAGGAGGTGGAGAAAGAAAAATACAAAAGGTGAGGAACACGTCAAGTAAATCAAAAGATGTTTGACTATTAGGAAATGGAAGAGGAGGGCTCACAATTATCATGAATCAATCTAAGGGACAATCAAATGCATAAGACATGAGCATGTAATTGATTGACTCACTAACTAGGAGCATCTAATCATAAATTATAGTGTCTAAAGGTGTTGTTAGCTCTCAAAAATGTAGGCGAAAAACCTCAAGAGGCTGTTAATCTATTGGTGCGTTTTAAGGTAACAGACAAGGTCAAATGAATTAAACCTTCTACTCTTCAGGTGCTGCTAAACCTAGGCAGGTGTACCTATCTGAATGAAGTTGAATTGACTTATGATTATCCTTCTTGCAATGATTTGTCCACAATGGCAAATGGAAGTGAACAAATGAATTCAAACTTGATACAAATAGCAATAGCAATCTTCTAAATCTAAATCCTAAAATGCTCAATTAATAGATGTAAAGGAAATGAATGAATCTAAATGATGAAATTGCAGAGTCCAGTGCCTTATTGGGTATGCAGAGTCAAATGAAATAGAAGTGGGCAACTTATTTTGGAAGAAACTCAAATTTTTGGCATATGTTTTGTTTATAACTTGTATAAACATGAAAGATTGTGACTACTAAGCTCTACTTTAATAATCCAAATAAATCTCCTTGATTACTGTGATCAACCAAAAGGATTTAATCTCTCCTTGAAAGAACCAGTCAATTAATCACACAGATACAACAAATGTGCACTAATAAACTAAAAATAATCTTGTTATATCAATTTAAACAACCAGAAAGAATCAACTTGGAGACAACTTAGCAATACATTTCAATAAACTCAACAGACAATTGACACCAGAAATAAACTACCACACCAACTGATTTTCAGTGAAATCACCATTTGAAAACATGCATCATAGTCTCTGATATGAGAACTTTATTCTACTGTATCCATTCCTAATCTACCTACTATAATCTAATCTCAAAAATCATCTCCATTCACAATCAGGAATGAATATTTATACACCAGCATCCAAATAGACATGTCGTTTCATATTCCAAGTCGACCAACAACTATTTGCATTCGGGCTTTTGCTAATCATTCACTGAAGAAATCCAGTAAGTATGCCAAAGGCCATTATATCGTTGTCAGTCACCCTATGTTCTTCATGTTTCACGAGCTACATTTCCTTTTCCTCATTTGTTTTCGCCATGACCCAGTGGTGTCGGTATGACCTCTTGTAGACCATATTATGTCCCACCAAAAGTATTCTTTTATCTCTTGCATGTTGCTGTGACTTTCTGCCGTCGGTGAGACATTTTGTAGATTTCATTATGTTTCACCGAAATCCCACATGGTCACCCCTGTTCACCGAACAACTCAATTCTCATAGCGATGGAAACCTTTTGTGTAATGTCGGTGAGACCAAAGGTCACTCGCCGAGACCCTACTCCGATATCGCTTAGTCCGACCGAAGTGAATCCTCATACGTTGTTCGGTGAGACTCCTCTTGATAACCTTTTGATAAAAACCTTATGTCGGCAAGACCCAACAAAGTTGTTGAGACATCACTCCGAATATTACCAACTCCTACCAAAATAACCTTTTGCACAGGTCAGTGAGACACCATGGAATCGTTATGACATTTCACCGAAGCAGTAACTTTTGCTGATAAGACCTTCAGTGCATCGATCGGTGAGACAAAAAATCCTCGATGAGACCACATACCGAATACAACACTCCTGCTAATATGTTCCTTTTCTGTCACCGAAATAATGAAAAAAAAGTCATGCCAAATGGTGAATGCACATGACTTGTGATTGTTGTGACATCAGATGAGTCTTGTCGATAGGCAACACAAACTCATATTAACAAGACTACTCAATGGGTCAGGGAGACCATAATGAACCTATGCCAATCGGAACTACAATATGAAAAATGCATGACCCGATGGATCCAATGGGGCTATATGGGAAAAATATGGGTGAAAATATCATGAAGGGAGGAAAATGTTCTCAAGGTATGACTCAATTGGAAAATGCATGGGTATGGATAACATGAAAAATCACCAAAAATTTACAGTTCCAATAGTGGCTCCATTTGGGGATGAATGATAGTAAGATCATTGCAAGGATCCAAATCTTTGGGTGAGCAGACCAAACACAAAATGATGAATAGTGAGCAAAAATGGAATGAATGGAAAATGAATGCAAAATGGAGATGAGAAAAACCCTAAACTACTATGCATGGAAAATAATTTTAAAGAGGATCACCAAAAGTTGTCCATGCATCCTTTGTGTTTCAACTTCATCAGTTTTGAACGATTACAGTCTGAAACTCAAACCATACTTTCCCCTGTCAAATACCTAGTTTTTCCTTGAGTTCATCAGATTCCTCTTGAAGATATTCATGCAACCTTCCCTATCACTTTCATTGAAAGCTTTTAGAGAATCATCATGCTCAGCTTGGCCCAAATTCCCTTCATCATTCTGTAGTTCAAATCCTTCATCATCATGGGACAAACCCTTGTTATTTTCAACACACAAAATGCATGCATATTCAATGCAAAATTCCTCATTATCTTTCTCACTGTTATGTATCATGAAACACTCTCCCAGTTGTATTGAAAAGTCACCATCAAAGTGCTTCTCTTGAGAAACAAAATTTTTGTTATATCAATACTATCTGAAATCAACAAATCTGAGACCTTTTGCACCTCCCTCAAATCACCATTTGGAGACAATACTTGAATATGACTCACATCTTCAACATCATGTATATATGAATCAATCAATGCTGGAATTCTATCATCCTTGGCATGCAGACAAATTTCTTCTCCATATGAGTTAGAAATTTTAGAATAACATACCTCATCTTGAATGAACACAGACTTTTGATCAACTTCAAAGGTTTCTTCATGTGCACATCTTTGGTATTTAAAAGTTAGCAAATCTAAAATTTGCTCACTGTTGAGCGAACAAGTCTCAACATTTTCATCACTACAGTTGTATTCTTGGAAAAAAATCATCTGATCTTCATTTAACTCTTCATCATACAATGGGTTTGGAAAAGTTTGGAAATCACTTTCATATGTACAAACCTCTTCATCAAATGCGTCTTCATAACTTTCGACTGTAGTTGGAGGTATTAATTTTTCACTGTCAAATGGATACACATTGTCCATTGCTTCATCCTCTTGACCATCACAAGAAAGAGCAAGAATCACCATTTTCTAAATCAAAATCTGAATACTCAATAGACCCATCATAACATACACTATCACAATCTATTATGCAAGACAAATCTCTTGTATCTTCATCTTCTTCATGCAGGCTATCACAGGAATCATATTGACTTGCACATGTCTTATCCTCTACTGGCTGCATTATTTGATAATTTTCTCCATATTTATTAGAAATACAATCATTAGATTCAACATTGATATTGTTCTCATACCTTATCCACTCCATGGCATCAATGAATTTATTCTCTAGATCAAAGGTACGCTGCTTTGTGGAAAATAAACCGATTTAGGCTCCCATGCTCTTACAAACTGCTTAACAAACATGGCCCTTGTAGGCCTACAATTAGGAGGTAATTGCATACAAATATTTATCATTTTGTAGTATGAAGAACTTTCATCTTCTCCTTCGTAATTCCTTATGTCAAGAAATGCATCCAAGGGGGAAATTATGCATCCTGATTCTGTGATGGAGTCCTAGCTTTGAGCAAGTACATTCTCATCTTTTTCTTCTTCAAATTGTTGATCCTGGCATACATATTGCTGCAAATTTTGACTGATATCTCCAAGTGGATTAGAATTGTTCTGCACTTGGCATTGATCACATTGGCATTGCGCTTGACACTAATCACACTGACATTGCACTTGACACTCATCACACTGACATTCTTGATAACTTTCCAATCTTTGTCTAGGAGGGACTAGATAAGCATTTACTTGCTTCGACAGTTGTGGAGAATAAGTGTTTTGCAGTGCATGATATGCACTGCCTTCATTTTAAAAATTTCCAGTTGTACTATCAGGCACTTGAGGGGCCCAATACCTTCTTGCATTTGTGTATTCATCCCGATTGCAGAATTCTCCTAATTGTAACAGTTGTTGGTCCAATTGTAGCTTTTTCTTTTTCAATTCTTCAATTCCTTTTATCAACTACTGCTTCTCAAAATACTTTTTTGTTCCATACACAAATTCCATTTTTCATCAAATTTTTTTAGAGTCGCCACCTACTTTTCTGAAAGTAGGAAAATGTTTCTTTTGAAATAACTATTTTTGATCTTCTCCCAATGGAATCACCTTTTCTGAACTTCTCAAATTACAACTTTTTCTTCAATGACTCTATATGATAGTCTTCAACCGGATTTTCTAAAATAATCCCCAGAAGAGTCGCCAATTTGTTATCTCTAAAAAATGCAGGCGAAAAACCTCAAGAGGCTATCAATCTCTTGGTACGTTTTAGGGTAACAGACAAATTCAAATGAATTAAACCTTCTACTCTTCAGGTGTTGCTAAACCTAGGTGGGTGTACCTATCTGAATGAAGCAGACTTGACTTATGATTATCCTTCTTGCAATGATTTGTCCACAATGGTAGATGGAAGTGAACAAATGAATTCAAACTTGATACAAATAGCAATAGCAATCTTCTAAATCTAAATCCTAAAATGCTCAATTAACAGATGTAAAGGAAATGAATGAATCTAAATGATGAAATTGTAGAGACCAGTGCCTTATTGGGTATGCGGAGTCAAATGAAACAGAAGTGGGAAAATTATTTTGGCAGAAACTCAAATTGTCGACATATGTTCTGTTTATAACTTGTATAAACATGCAAGACTGTGACTACTAAGCTCTACTTTAATAATCTAGATAAATCTCCCTGATTATTGTGATCAACCAAAAGGATTTAATCTCTCCTTGAAAGAACTAGTCAATTAATCACACAAATACAACAAATGTGCACTGATAAACTAAAAATAATCTTGTTATATCAATTTAAACAACCAGAAAGAATCAACTTGGAGACATCTTAGCAATACTTTTCAATAAACTCAACAGACAATTGACACCAGAAATAAACTACCACACCAACTGATTTTCATTGAAATCACCATTTGAAAACATACATCATAGTCTCTGATATGAGAACTTTATTCTACTGTATCCATTCCTAATCTAACTACTATAATCTAATCTCAAAAATCATCTCCATTCACAATCAGGAATGAATATTTATACACCAGCATTCGAACAGACATGTCATTTCATATTCCAAGTCGGCCAGCAATTGTTCGCATTTGGGCTTTTGCTAATCATTCACTAAAGACATCCAGTAAGTATGTTGAAGGCAATTATATCACTGCCAGTCGCCCCGTGTTCTTCGTGTTTTGTGAGCTGCATTTCCTTTTCCTCATTTGTTTTCTCCATGACCCAGTGGTGTCGGTATGACCTCTCGTAGACCATATTATGTCCCACCAAAAGTATTATTTTATCTCTTGCATGTCGCTGTGACTTTCTGCCGTCGGGGAGACATTTTGTAGATTTCATTATGTTTCACTGAAATCCCACATGATCACTCCTGTTCACCGAGACAACTCAATTCTCATACTGATGGAAACCTTTTGTGTAATGTTGGTGAGACCGAAGGTCACTCGCCGAGACCCTACTCTGATATCACTTAGTCCGGCCGAAGTGAATCTTCATATGCTATTCGGTGAGACTCCTCCCGATAACCTTTTGATAAAAACCTTATGTCAACAAGACCCAACAAAGTCGTTGAGACATCACTCTGAATGTCACCAACTCCTACCAAAATAACCTTTTACACAGGTTGGTGAGACACCACAGAATCATTATGACATTTCATCAAAGCAGTAACTTTTTTTGATAAGACCTTTAGTGCATCGGTCGGTAAGACAAAAAATCCATGGTGAGACCACATACCGAATACAACACTCCTGCCAATATGTTCCTTTTCTGTCGCCAAAACAATGAAAAAAAGTCCTGCCAAATGGTGAATGCACATGACGTGTGATTGTTGTGACATCAGATGAGTCTTTTCGATAGGCAACACAAACTCATATTAATAAGACTACTCAATGGGTCAGGGAGACCATAATGAACCTATGCCAATAGGAACTGCAATATGAAAAATGCATGACCCGATGGATCCAACGAGGATATATGGGCAAAATATGGGTGAAAATATCATGAAGGGAGGAAAATGTGCTCAAGGTATGACTCAATTGGAAAATGCATGGGTATGGATAACATGAAAAATCATCAGAAATTTACAGTTCCAACAGGTGTATGAATATCTTCCTAGTTACTTGGCACAACACCAAAATTGATAACCTTGTACATAATCACTCTTCTACCTATTATGATAAGACATAATAAGTTTACAACCTTTGAATGTTAGCTATCTTTCATAACAAAATTGATAAAATAACTCTCTTCTACCTTAGTGACAGCCCCTCGTTTTTATTTGATAGTATTGGGACAACCCATTATCATCATTATAGTTTAGCTAGGATTTTGATTACAAATGTGATTAACCTTGAATCTAGTGTGGTTTTTGAAGTCCCTTTGAATGTTGAATATTGTCTCCTTATGTAAGCAATAAGGGTTTAAAGAGAGGACAACTCTCCTTGATTTCCAAATTCCTCTAATGACAACATTTCTTCCATGCCATTTTGAATTTAGTTGTATTAATAGTCCTCTAGTAAGACATGATTATTACCCTAAATTAATTGTTAGAACACAACATGATAGTGTCCATGTCTTGATGAAAACATTAGGACATATATGTAGTTTTTTACTATCACAAGATTGGTGTGATTATTCTAGTGACATAAGTGCAATAGTCCTTTTAAGATTATTTTTTATGATTACACAATGAAATGAAGTAATAACTATGCAACATTGCTATACTACAATGACTATCTCCTTCCTTGATGACAACCTACTTTATATGTTTGACAATATTTTGTATTTAAATAGATTCTCCCATCTTTATGAATAAAATCTTGAGACCTTGATGAGAATGCTTCAATGGCATGAGATTATTAATGGAGAGATTATTGTTTTATGGATGAAAATTTGCATGGAATTCATCATGATAATACTTCTCCCGTTTATGGTATTCATTGATTTTTTTATTGTTATAATCAATATTCCTAGAGATCAATATTAGAGCTAGAGAGTAGCAAGGTCCCAAGTGCCATGATTAGAATTGGTATTGATGATGGAAATTTACCCTTAATAAGATAAGAAATTATAATGTTTCCATAACAATTTGTATATTTCTTAAATATTATTGGTTACCATGATACTTTTGACTTGAGAAGACTGATAATAACACAACAAACAATAATAATATTTCTAAGATTAAGGATAGTCATGATTTTTGTGACCACATGAGTAACTATGTATATTATGATTATGGATATACAATAGTCTTGGGATAATGTATTGTGTAGTTTACATAAGACTAAGGAATTAAGACTTATTGAATGGAGTTCCTTAATTGTCTTTCTAATACCATGATTGTCATCACTCATGTGCCTGTCCTTCTCATGTATAAGTCTACAAAACAATAGCATTATTTCCTCGTAGATTTCAATGATACCATTTGACTAGAGACTTCCTTGGAAGAATAAGACTATCTATAGAAGTAATATGATATTTTCTAACAACCCAACTTCCTTCATTTCTAGTAATATTCTTTAGGGCGGTTTTATAGCAATCAATGAGAAAATGAGCTACAATTCTATGCTCTAAGGCACATAACAATCATGAATATTACTATATTTTGACATCTGAGGACCTTATCATCACAAAAAAATTATAGTTTATAACTTCACAATCAATTAAATCATACAAGGACAATTGTATTTGTTATTGTAGACATCTAAATTTGGACACTTAATTTATCCAAATTCATCCCCTTTCATCTTATTTTCGTTAATTAAGTAATACTGCTATTATTTAATTAATATCCTTAATTCTGCCAAATCCCTAAGGTATTTAATTAATAATTAAATACCTTACCCTCCTTAATCCCTTTTCATCAAATGAATTAAATAAATATTACATTTATTTAATTCCTCACATGTCATTTCATCTAATCCTAATCCATCTCCTAATTTCTTCATTAGGGATGTGCACATGCCTAGTCCTTGATTAGGATGTGTCACATCCTCCAACTTTTGCAAGTTGGCTTCTAATCCTCATTTATCTTCTAATTACTGATTAATTAATCTTAATCAGTACCTTGGTCAACTCTCTCCATCCCCCAAGGAATTTTTAATTCCTTTTTATTCCTCCAAGAATCCCCTTTTCCCATGCATCTTCTAGAACCTTTGACTTGTCACATCAAGTCACATGTGACAAACTCCCACCTTGTGGGAACATTGTCTTATCCACTAAATTCTTCCAATCATTGTGAATTTAAAATTCACTTTTATTCACCCAAGATTCTTCCCATCTCCCAATGTACTTGCAAGGTACTTGTACTTCCTCCACATCATGTACTTCTCTTCCACCTCACTTACACCTCATATCCCCTTAGCCACTTCACCATCCACATGTCAAGATGTGAGGGATTGTGAGTTCTCAACTCACCATAGCCCTTCATCTTGACCTTGTTGGATGAATCTCCACCGTTGAATTCTCTAGAGAATTCAAATTCTCCTATAAATACCCCCTCAAGGGCATTTTCAACACTTTTCATTTTGAGCAACCTTATGCTGCCAATTTGCATTCTCAAGCACTTTCTATCATTTAGCCATCCACTTTGATCATCTTGCACATTCCATCTTGCATCTAGCTACAACAAAAGCCATCCAAGGAGCACACAAATCCATCAAAATCAAGGGCCAACCAAGGAGTCTTCAACAGCAAGGAATGTAAAATCATTTGCATCTTGTTTCATCTATTTTCCTTCTTGTTTTATCACTCTTTAGGCTAATCTTGAAGTGTCCTTGGTCTTTTATCATTCACATTCTTAGTTATTTTGCACATTAGAGTAGGGTAAAATTCCAAGGTACACAGTTATTGATGGCAATATTTTGACTTAATGAAAAGGAAAATCTCAACGATACTAGATGTATTTTGGGACTATCTCCTCTATATGTGTGTGGTATGGAATTTTTAAGTGATATTAGATTATCATGAAAATCCTCTTAGGTGATATTGGACTAGCCAATTGGTGATTACTATCCTATAAGAATAAAATGGTAGGGTTTTGCATGAAGTAATCTTAGTCTTGATACTAGCATTTATGATTCTCTTACTCTTGATGAGATAGTCCTCTTAGTTTTCATCATTGACTTTTAATTGATGCCTAGCAATAAGGTGGAAACATTCATAATTTAGTACACTCAATTAAATCCTGCATAAAACCTATTATTGTTGTTGTTTATTGTGGTAACATTAATAAGACTATCTAAGAACATGAACATCCTAAAGATTTATACTAGCCTTAATAACCATGACTATCCTAAATATTTATGCCTTTAGTGATTTTTTGAGAGTATTCTTTGTCTTATTATTGTTCTCTATAGTGGCACAATGATAATATGTAAGAAATTAAGTGAACAAGTCTAGCTTAATAACCTATTCTGATTATTATCTTATGGAAATGCATTAGCATTCCTACTAGTTTCTATGAAAAATTATAACTCATTCTCATGAGAGGCATAAAACCTATAGAATTGATGCATGAATTTATTTTATGTCTTTCCATGATAAAGTCCACTAAATTATAGTCTTCTTTGTTGTCTTTAACTCCCTCTTGAAAATTCTTAGCACTTTCAATAATGGCTCTATGGATACCATACAAATATTCTAAAGGTAGGATATCCCCCATGACATTATTAAGATAGCCTAAGAAATATTATAGTCCATTAGTCATAGACGTATAACATCTTGTTCCTATGTTTGGTAGTGTTATTGTAGATGAAGAATTATTTTGGATGGTAACTTTATGGGCTAAGTAACTAGCCTCTATTTTTTTGAATTATTTCTTAGGTTAATACTATCTTATTGTTGTTGTAATAGCCCTAAGATGC
This sequence comes from Sequoia sempervirens, assembly GCA_007258455.2. Lineage (NCBI taxonomy): Eukaryota > Viridiplantae > Streptophyta > Pinopsida > Cupressales > Cupressaceae > Sequoia > Sequoia sempervirens. Next base: position 129,137,160 of record VDFB02373365.1, on the reverse strand, counting down.
CATTTATTGTTGAAAAAATGGTTGTTCTCAAATGGTGTTGAATATTCCACCTAGTTTTTGGAAAAATATTTCTTCTTTCTTAGTAGACTAATACCCTTGTGAGGAATGTTTTTTACACTTCCTTTATAATCATAGAGTTGGTAAGGAAGATATAACACACTATTTAGGGTTTGGTGAAAGTACTTGTCAAGGTTATTTCAATTGGTATGAGTGTTGATTGTTGACCACCCAAAGAAAATAACAATCTTTACTATGTAGGACACTCATATAGGATGATAATGAATGTATTTATCTCTACGATCATACTTACACTCTAATGGTGAAATTTTGATTAATATGAAAAAATATTCTTTATGGATTGAATGAATTTATTGGATCTAAGGAATGATGTTGACCTTTAAATAAATATTCCAACTACACAAAAGAAAATCAAATATATTAGATCCTAAACATGATTATACTTGCATGCATGTCAAAACATAAATCACCATACTAATTTTTTTTTTTTTTTAGGCACATCTCACAAAACTAAAACCTTTTAATTCTATCTCTACCGACGGTTGAAGAGGTATGAATCTACAACCTATTTTATCTTAGTTTCTTGAAATATTAGGACACATTTATCAAGATTTATGTGTAGAAATGAAGGTTTTTCACTATATGATGTTTCCTTTTCATTGAGATTCAAAATGAGATTGTAAATCACTACAATTAGTTAACCCTAAGGTTAAATCCAATAAAACAATATGTTTCAAAAACATATCTATATTGTAACACCAATTACACATAGTAAAAATCTAGTTTTATCTTTGTAACAACTATTATTGAAACTTAGATGGAGCGAAGCGAACTTGGGTGACAAAACACAAGTTTAAATTTTGAAGGCAACATTTAGGGTGAGGATACAAATCCAAACGATGATGAGGGGGATTTGGTAGTTGTTGAAGCTGTGCTTTCCCCTCTAGTGCGGTTGGTGCAATGGAGGGTAGAGTTAATGGTCTGGAGAGTGCCTTCGTGGCCTTGTCCAAAGCTAGTTATTGCTAGTGTGTTTGTTGGGTCTATATTTTTGTAGAGCCTAGTTTCTTTTGTTGGTAATGAGGAATGCATGTTCCTCTTTCCATTGTGTTTATCACTGCTTTGGTGCATAGGTTTTTCTTAGCCTTTATGGGTGCTGAAGTTGGATCAGGAATCCCATTGTGGTGCGAGAAGAATAGGAATGGGTGTGGTGATGCAAGGTTGTATTATGCTTTAAGTGGTGAAGTCTTTGTGGTTGTCAATGATGTTGGTTCAGTGTTGGCTCATAGCCTCTGCTACTTGTTGGCCCCTTCGAGGTCTCTGTTGGTTTTGGTGTGGGTGGGGATGTTGGTTGTGGTGCAGGATGATAGGGAGGCTTTGTTTCCTTCCTTTTATGTTTTCCTATAGTTCATTGTGTTGGGTGGTGGTGTCACTTTGATGGTGGTTGTGGGTAGTTCTCTTGAGTTTACCGTTTCTCTGTAGCTACTCCTTGTGAGAGATGACTTTAATCATTGCTTCTTTTTTTTCCCTCCTTTGGGGTTCTCTAGTTGGTTTGTGGCTCTCCTTCAAGCGAGTGCCTCTTCTTTGGGAACCCATGTTGGCTATCAGTGTGCCATGGTTCTAGGCCTGCTTGGTTCCACTTTGTTGCATTCTAGTGTTGTTGGCTTGGCTAATGGGTTTGGGTATTTTCATGCAACGTTTGTGTTGAAGTTGTGCTCGACAAAGGTGAAGGTGGTGTTCTTGGCCTCCTATTTCCTCTTTTGTGTGGGTCCCTTGTTGGTGGTTGGGGATGGTTCATTGGCCTTCTACCTTTCGTGAGTTTTGGTTGGGGCAGGGTGCTTTTGTTCGTGTGCTCTGTTATGTGTTGAAGCTTTTGGGGTCTCATTGTTGACCTATGATTATTCCCCTTTCATGGGGTTTGGGGGGACTTGTGGTCTCCTAAGGTTGTGCTTCAGTTGAATCCTGTTGGTTTCCTTGTGGTGTGTGCCTTGGGCCTAGTCTGGTTGGCTCAGATGGGTGGTTTCTTTAAGTTGTTGGATGGGTTGCTTTTTTCTTCTTGTATCATGTTTTTGACACCTATTATACCAATCGATGTAATGTGTTTCCTTTCTACTGTCACTGGTTTATGCCATGTTCTACAGCTGGATTCTTTTGAGGTGGAGTATGCTTCTATTGAGGGGGAGCCCTCTCCTTTTGAGGTGGAGATGGAGGTTGTTGAGATGGCGGAGAGATCTTTCCTATCTTACAAGTTCCTATTGAGGTGGAGATTGTATCTGCATGTGATTGGTAGCTCTAGTTTGGATGGTTTTCATTTTATCTTCTCCTATAGAGAGGAGTTCTCTCCTTTTGAGGTGGAGCTTAGGTTGGTATACTAGGTGGGTTGGTGCTACAAGTTGGCTAATGCTTCTCATTGTTCAGCTTGGTTTTCTATATCTATTTTTCCTTGTTGTTCTCCTTTTGTGGCTGGGAGATTGGTGAGAGGCTATTCTGCTTTGGTTTGGCCATTGTAGAATTTTGCTCCTATAATAGTGAAGCCCTCCCCTATTGAGGTGGAGCTAGAGGTTGTTGAAATGGTGGAAAATGCTTCTCTCCTTTGCTGGTTCTAGAGTGCGCTTGCTCTAGAGGGAGGTTTCTTTGGTAGTTCTAGTGGGGAGCCCCATCCTTTTTGGTGGTTTTGGGATTGGTGCTTGATTGGTTGGTGCATTTTGAACATCTCTGCAACAATTGGTGATTCTTACCCCTCTTTTGAAGAACGTTTTTGTGCCATATGAGAAGCATCAAGAGAGTGTATCAAGAGGGATGCAAGTAATAAAACTCTAGTATTGAGATAGTTAGATCCTCGATGAACATGGTATTCATGAATATTAAAGCAATAAAATGGTTTATAACCTAAAGTAGAACTATAGAGAAAAACCTAGCTAAAATGATAAGGCAATAGAAAGAATATAAGGATATAATGAACATAGAGAAGTTTAACCTTATTTGTAGGGATACTATAAATGTGGTTGCTATGGGGAAGAAAAGGAAGTAGATAAGTTGTTATTTGGTGAAGAAGAGGAGACATTAGCAATAGGATAAAATAAGTCACCTAAAATTTAGAGCTTTCCAAGGAAACTTTGGAGATGATAGATACGAGAAATTCCTAGGTTGAGGAAGAAAAAAACTCAATGAAAATTAAAGATAAATCAATTAATAATTTGGTGTGATATCAACCACACATTCCCCAAGCTAAAGAGACACTATGAGGAGATGAACCTTGTGGATGAAGAGTCACCTCCCATTTTATCAAAATCAAATAGAGTTTCTAAAGAGTCCATATAAGTAGTGAATCCTTAATTAGATTAGAGAAGTGAGATCAAGAAGCAATTGTGTATGATATTTATGATAGATATTACAAAATGGTTTATTATCTATGTTCAATTGTCTAGAGATAATGGTAGAGAAAGTACTTTGGTCAAGTAGAAAAGGAGTGAAACTAGAAAAAGAACCCATGATAAAAGAGAGAAAAAGACTCGAGAGTAGAGAATAGATTGGGAGAAAGGATAATCCCTCACCATGCAAAATAAATCAAGAACATGTTCACATCCTCCAAATATGGATGGCCATATGATCAAGTAAGCTCCCTATTTTGGTAAATACACCAAGGATGCTAGCGAACATCTCTTTACCCTAGATTTCCATTTGAGTGGGGTTGGAATTAATGATGACTAGACCTAATTATATGATTTTGTGGAGACCTCACTAAAGAGGCCTTGAGATGGTGTATTAAAGAATACCCCGAGCAATGATATAACATGGAAATAATTGAGTGACTTATTTTTGACAAATTTCTATTCACCTAAGGTATGAAAAAAACATAAATAAAATATGGAAGATGACAAAAACTAGAAGGAATCATTAAAATATTATGAATAATGATTTAAAAGCGTGGTTAGAAAACTAGAAGAAACCTTGACAAAAAAGTAATGAATTGGATGGTTTATTTTAGGGTTAGCCCCTCACATCATAGAAAAAGTAGATGAGAAGATTTCATCTTTGTATAAGGATGTAGTAGAATCGATTGCCATAATAGAATCCTAGTCAAAGATATGAGAGAATTATATATTAGGAAATGATGAAATTGATAATTTCAAATTAGACTAGGAAAATGTAGTGCTGAAGTAAGAAATTCTAATGAAAGGTGAGAAGGTTAAGACATTTTCCACACCTAGAAGAAGTAAAATTTGGTCTAAAAATTTTATTAGGGAAGAACATCTAAGGAATAAATGTTTGATAATCAAAGGCACTAGGAGGGCTACCATGCCAAGAGGAGAACTTGTGAAATTCACTAAAACATTAGTAAGTATATACTATAAAATATAAAGTGGTACAACCATAACACAAATAGGTGTCCAATGTTACTTCATGAAGAAGATGAATATAAAGCAATGGTTCATGGATTGACTGGGGAAGCATTTTTTTTGGATATGGGTATGGATAGAGAATAGGATTTAGCTATAAGACCACTTAACAATATAGTGAGAACATCAATTGAGAGCAAGTATAAGACTGCTTAACAATATAGACTGTGTGGTACCACCAATTCAAGATGAAAGACCCTCCATGTGTAACCATGATAAATATTGAGAAGGAAGTAGTAGGGGAGGCTACCACAATAATGATAGAGGTACATTTCAAAGAAAGAGAAAGTACCAAAAGGTCAAAATGTTATAAGTATGGTAAACTAGGACATTATGAGCTAATGAATGAAAAAAAAATAGGAGGAAATTATATGTGATTTTTGTGGTGATAAATCACTAGATATTTCTAGTTGTCCCAAATTTAATAATTCTATAAGAATGTGTTGGTACCATGATCAAAAAGTGAAAAATTGTCTATTCTAAATATAACCTATGATGCTAAAGTACTAATGAATAACTAAAATAGATGAGAAAATGTTAGACAATATAAGAATCAAATATAGAAAAAGAAAATGTAGAATAGGAGAATCCTCATCGACAAAAGAGAAATTGGAAAAATTATACAAAGGAAAAAAAAATAAAAAATAAAAACTCAAGAAAAAGGCCATGTAGAAACTTAGAAAAAGAGAAAAAGAACTCAATAATTACTTAGGGTGGGTTTATGAAAACAATTCAACTAAATGTCCATGTTATCATAAAATGAGTCTTTGACAAATACCTAATAGTGTATTTGCACTCTATGCCTCTAATTTTATGAAGCCAACATCATAGTCTAGGTTATTAAAATTTCAGAACCAAAACAAAACCAACTTTTGAATTTTTAGAAACTAAAAATAGAACCTTGCTCCTTCCTTGTTAGTATAGACCATGATATGGTGCACATTATTATAGCGCTACCTATTTTTTAAATTAGTTCATTTAGCGTTACCAATAATATCCACAAGAACATTCTACCTATTTAAAATGATAGAAATAGTTACAATCTCTCACAACAATTTCTCACACAACAATATTGGAGATAAAAAAATTTATCATGTGACAATCAATACATATCGAAGATTCTAAGAATGTATCTAACAAACCAAAAGCAATTGCCAACTTTTCACTATAATGATAGAGAATAATTCTTTCCTTCCTTTTCCACATCACTAAGTAAATATCTTGAATATGGAAAATGCCCTGCTACCTTCATCTCCAAAGACAATCTCTCCAACTTTGCATAGATCTTGTGTGTTTGTGGATGCGATCTATCCCCTTAAAAAAGCACACAACATTTTATGACCTTCAATCCAACTACATCCAGGGATCTCTTTAATTCTTTACCATTTATCAATCTCCTTAACATTTGAGCCTCACACCTCCTGCCCATGCTGACATAGATGTTTGAGAAAAATATAACACCATTTTTAGGATCCAAATAAAAAAGCAAGGTCACTGTAAATACTCCTAAACCTCTATCCATATGTGATCTGCAGGCACCAAGAATAGGTATAACTAACATCTTAATGATAAAGTTTAGGGTGTCTACCAGAGCAGCTATAAGTACAACATCTCACAAAATCCTTCTATCCTTTATGCTTTGTGTATGTCCATACCCTATTCCTAAGCCTCCATTTGACACAGGCAGCAAGGACACTAGAAAAAGTTATAGAGTTTGGCTTTACAGTCGCCAATTGCAATTGCTTGAAAGTTTAAAAAGCCTTTTCAACAAATCCATTTTATGAATATCCTGCAATTAGGGTATTCCCTGAGAACACATTTCTTTGAGGCATTCTATCAAACAATTCACTTTGTTTGTCTATGCTTCCACATTCTACATACATGTCTACCAATGCAGTTGCAACTACATCTGACAAAATTCATCCATCCTTAATCCTACGATGGGTGTGCATAGCGATTCCAAAGCTCCCATTTTGGCACAGGTAGGGAGGGTGCTTGCAAGATTGAGGATCCTAGTTTTACACTTGCCATTGCATTTGCTTGAAAGTTTCTAAAATCTTTTCAACAAACTGTTTTATGCATATCCTGCAATCGTAGGATTCCATAAGACCACATCTCTTAGGCATTCAGTCAAACAATTCATGTACCTACTTGTCTTTGCTTCTACATTTTTCATACATGTCTACCAGAGCATTTCCAACTACACCATCTAAAAAATTTCCTAAACTCTTCATTGTATAACGGATTCTCTGTTCCAAAGCTCCCATTTTGGCACCGGCCGGGACTACACTGGCAAATGTAAACAGTGCAACTGCGTTTGGAGACCTATTTTTTGCATGTGGTTAAGCAGTGCATAACATTTGTAGCATGAGAATTTGAGCAATGCACGGGTGGGTGGGAGTTAGTTTCAAAAAATTAAATTGACCGCCATCCACCAAATGGGCTTCATAGTGCAGATTCAAAATTGAAATGAAAACTTAACTGTCACAATGACGGTTACCGTGCAGAGTAGAGGAGCGCAATGGAAAACAGAATGAAAACGGGATGTTAAGAGAGCTCCACATGCACACCTAAGCGGTCAAAGCTTAGCATGTGATCTTTAAGCCCGGCTAGGTTTGGCCTCATACTTGTCAATTCCATTTGCTAGAAAAATTCCTAAAGCCTTTTTATCAAATGCATTATGTGCATATCCTCCAACCATGGCAGTTCGTGAGACCACATTTCTTTGAAGCATTTTGTCAAATGGTTCACGCACCTGTCTATGCTTCTAAATTTTGTAACCTATCACATCTGTTGTACTTGAAAATAGAATGGGGTAGAGGTTTAAATAATCTCTTTGATTCTATTGTTAACTTGTTTCAGCCGCGACACTTGAACATGTTAGGAAGTTTAAAGGTTTAAATAACCTGCTTGATTTTTACTGACAATCTATCGTAGTTGCAACACTTGATCATAGAAGGGTGTAAAAGTTTAATATCCTCCCCTGATTCTCATGCCAACCTGCAAGGGGATGTTCTGATGGATGCTCATACCCTATTTCAAAGCCCCCTTTTTGGCGCAGCAGGGAGGATGTTTTTAATTTCTATAACCCAGCAACAAATTAATTGCTCAATAAATTCACAGAATATAATCAAATATCTGATTTATAACAATTAATACAACTAGGTTAATTAATAACTAATAACAGCGGAAGAAAAAGTAACAAGAAGCCAATCACAAATAGACAATAACATAGATATACCCAGGAAACCCCAATGCGGGGAAAAACCTGCAAATGTTGGATCTTCTATTCAACCTAACAGCAAACTTTTCTTTCGAAAATACAACGTGAGTTTGCTACAACAATTTTACATTTATAGAACCTAGCTGCTTTACTTAGCGTGCAAGGAAAGAATCTTTCCTTGCTTTCTTTGGCTTTAATTATACATAAAATCACTCTTGGATTTATCTTATCCTCACAAACTCAGAAACATTCTATTAAAGAATAAAAATCCTGCTGTTGCTGAAAATCCAACTCGAATTGATTTAAAGCATATCTAACTTGAGTTGCTTTAAAGTGATTTAAAGCATATCCAACTCGAGTTGCTTTAAAACAAATCCACATCCCACCTTTCAAGCTACAAAAATCAACACTCCCTCTTAGCGAGGAAGGTGTTCTGCACCACACCCAACTTGTCCCTGAAGAATTCAAACTTGCTCTTCATCAAGGCCTTCGTCAGGATATCTGCTATCTGTTCATCCATAGGAATGTAATTGAGCTTCACTATCTCCTTCTCCACACAATCTCTGATGAAGTGGTACTTGATCTCAATGTGCTTTGAATTGTCATGAAACACTAGATTCTCAGAGAGTTTGATACAACTCTGATTATCACAGTGTAGGATCCAACTCCTGATCAAAGAGCCTAGCTAGAAGTTTCTGAAGCCAGATAGCCTCACATGTAGCCATACTGGCTGCCATATACTCGGCCTCTATAGAACTCAGCACAACTGACTTTTGTTTCCTGTTGTACCAAGAGACTGCTCATGATCCCAAACTAAAACTGCACCCTGAAGTGCTCTTCCGATCAGCTGTACTGCTTGCCCAATCTGCATCAGTAAACCCCTCGAGCTTCACTCCATCTTGCTGAGCATACTTCAGCCCATAATCAACTATTCCTCAGAGATATCTCAAAACATGCTTCACAACTATCTAGTGCACACATTTAGGTTACACCATAAATTGACTGAGTGAGTTCACTGTAAAACAAATGTTTGGCCTAGTGTTGACCAGATACATAAGAGAGCCTATCAACTGTCTGTATAAAGTCAGGTCCACTACCTCTGATCTAGAAGCATCAATCTTCTTCCAATTGGTCACAAGTGGCGTTGACATAGGGGTCATCCCACAATAATGGGTTACACTTTTTGGCCAAACTTGACATTGAAATCAACATTTTCAGAGAAAACTTCACTTTCTGACACTTATAGTAGGTAAACTATTAGGAATTTGAAAATGATGTAAACTAGTGATTTGTGAGATTTTGTCTGTAGATTTTAAATGTTTTTTTTTTTAAATGAAATGAAATTGTAATTGTTTTGTGTCTCCTTTGATAACTAGTTTTTAATAGTAAACAACATTTTTAAAAAGTGGTTTGTACTTCGGCTCACATAACTTTTTTTCTACAAAGGATAAAATTATGATTCTTTTGAATTTAGGTTGGTAACACAAGTATCTAGTGCTTTCATTTTGTTTCATAGCATTTTGTTGAATATTTTTTTTTATTTAAGTTTTGAAGTCAAAACATTTATAATTTAGACATAGGTGCACTTTGGCTTGCATAACTTTTTTGGTATGTATTGAAATTCATTTTTTCTTTTTTTGTTGGAACGAGGACATCAATACTTAGAGCATATATATTTTTCAAAAAAAAAATCCTCAAATTTACTATTTTTTCACAATGATTTTTCATCGAACTTGATGTTCAGTGAAAAACGTATGTACAATAAAACTAAAAAATAAAATAAAAAATAAAAAATATATATATTAAAATTATAGTTGTTGGAAAGCACATTTCGATCACTACAATCATCCAACTTGGTTTATCAATTTGACTCCATTTGCATCTCCTTCCCAAGCTTCGATAGTCAAAAAATGCATAAATTTTGAAATGGTGGAGGGGAAGGTGAAAAAAGGGGGTTCATTAGAACCCCCCTTCTAATGAAGGAGGTTCATTAGAAGGGGGTTTCATTCAAACCCCCCCTAATATGGTGCAAGAGGGGGGTCATTAGAAGGGGGGTGGTTAATTAGAAGGGGGGAGGGGTTCATTCGAACGGGGGGTTCATTAGAAGGGGGGTGGTTCATTCGAACCCCCTTCATTAGAAGGGGTAAAGTATTTTAAATTTTTTGATGGGAATTTCTAATTTTTCTTTATTTGAAAAATTGTAATCCACTGTTGTGAGTTTAACCAAAGGCTTACAATTTTCCATCCTAAATTGCTTCAAGATATCAATTAAGTACTTCCCTTGTCCAAGGAAGATATCTCCCTCTTTCTGCCACAACTCCAATCCTAGAAAGTAATGCATCAACCCCAAGTCCTTCATCTCAAACTCTCTTGCAAGATCCCACTTGCAGTGTGCTATGAGCTCCTCTGACCCTGTGAGAAATAGGTCATCAACATATAACAACAATATGAGAAGTTTGCATTTCACTTGAACATAGTACAGGTTCGGATCTACCTCACTCTTGATGAAGCCCACACTCTGCAAGTAACTGTCAATACGTGAATACCATGCCCTAGGAGCCTGCTTGAGTCCATACAGTGCTCTTTTCAACTTGCATACATGAGAATCCCTCTCATGTGCTTCAAATCCTTATGGATGCTCTATGTAAATATCTTCCTCAATCACCACATTGAGGAAGGCCATCTTTACATCCATCTGGTGAATTCTCCAACCCATTTGTGCTGCTACAGAAATGATAGCTCTTATGGATGATTACCTGGCTATTGGAGCAAAAGTCTCATCATAGTCAACTCCTTCCTTTTGAGAAAACCCCTTAGCCACAAACTAGGATTTGAACTTCTCCACACTACCATCTGCAACATGTTTAATCTTATACAGCCATCTCGAGCCCACCACAGACTTATCTTCTAGTCTTGGTACTACCTCCCACACAGTGTTCTTCATGATGGAAGAATACTCTTCCACCATGGCATCTCTCCACACTTGGTGCTTAGATGCCTCCTGAAAGCTGAAAGGTTCTACTTCAATTAATTCACTCATAAGTGCCACATACTCAGAATAACGTTTGGGAGCCCTTCTCTGTCTGACTGAATCTTGAGGATCACCTACATATTCTTGAGCCTCTCTCAATGTCTACTCAACTGCCCTGTTTCTCCTCTTTTCTGTAATAGGAATATGAGGTTGAGGAATTATTGATTCCTCCTTCTGATCACCCTACTCGACCTGCTCACTCTGCTCTCTAGCTTGTGTGACTGAAGTTTGAGGAAATTGTGCTACCTCAACTGTGGTTGATTGCTCCCCCTCATTCATCAAATTGCTAGATTTCTGAAGAGCCCTATCTTTCTCGAACTTTACATCTCTGTGAACAATTGTTTTCCTGAGAGCATGAGGGTATGTGCAAGATTATGATGGGCAAAAAAGTGGCGATATGATGGGTTTTTGTAGGGTATGTGGCTAACGACCTTTTTTTTACTCAAAATTGATGAAACGAAAAGGGTTTTTAAAGGAAATTCTTAGCTTTCCACCAATATAAATTATGCTCTACTTTAAATTTAATAAATAATTATTATTTATTTTCTATTTGAATTACAACTAAAGTCCTGATTGATAGGCTGATTGAAAAACATCTATAGCTTTCAAACTGTATCACATTTTTTGAATCCAAAATGTGTGTCACATTATATGCTTCACATACTAGAGGATTAAAAAAGAAAATGAATTTCATGAAGTTTTGACCAAGTTGGTTAGACATAGGAGTTTTTTCATTTTTTAAAATTTGTAATAAAAAAATTATAATTAATTATTTACTTGGAAAAAAATTACAAAAAAATATGCATCACATTGGGACATGAGTCCTCTACTTATATCTAAAATATTATAAAAAAATATTATCATTTTATTGTGGTTAGGGTGGTCGGACACCTACTTATTTTTACTTGAAATTTAAGTACTACTACATTGAAATTTCAAATTTTTACCAAATAGATTTTTATTTTTAAAATAAACCTAGTATTTTAGAAACTACATTCAATTTGCTACAAATTCTATTCTTACATATTTTTTAAATAATATAGATAACTTATTCAATTTTTTACGTTAAGCTGCCTAACTCTGATTTTTTTTATTTTTTTGCCACTTAAGGGCCTATTTTTTCCATGATGATCCTGCACATACTCAAGAATGTAAACCCGATAAGCCTTAGAAGTTTCATTGTACCCAACAAGGATACCCTTCTCTGTAGTAGGTTCCAACTTGGTTCTCTTCTTAACAGGAATGTGACAATACACAAGGCATCCAAAGATGCCAATGTGCCCCAAGTCTGGTTTCTTACTAGAGAACGCCTCTTCTGGAGTCAACTTGCCCAACACTTTGTGAGGGCTCCTATTTTGCAAATACACAGATATGTTGCAAGCTTCTGCCCATAAGAACCAAGGCAGATCCTGATCATGAAGAATGGCCTTGGCTACTCCAACTATAGCCCTGTTCTTCCGTTTAGCAACCCCATTCTGCTGAGGGTTGTATGGAACTGCCAACTCTTTCTTGATACCTTCCTGAGCACAGAAATCTTTGAAGGAATTCAAGGTATACTTGCCTCCATTATCAGACCTCAATATCTTGATCTTCTTCCCAGTTTGGTTCTCCACGAGAGCCTTAAACTCTTTAAACCTACTAAAGACCTCATTTTTATTCTTCATGAAATATATCCACGTCTTCCTAGAGAAATCATCAATGAAGGTAACATAATACTCATATCCATTCAAGGATGTTGTTGACATGGGCCCACACACATCTGAATGTACAAGATCCAAAATCCCTTCGGATCTAGTGTTGCTGATTGAAAAACTAGTCTTGGCATATTTCCCAAGAGCACAACCCTTGCACACCTCATGCTTTTCTGCCTTCATCTCAGGAAGCCCCATCACTATTTCCTTAAGAATATTAGTAAGTGCTCCATGGTGAAGGTGAGCCATCCTCCTATGCCACAATTCTCCTATCCATTTTCAGCTACCAACCAACGCATGTGTTGGCTCAAACTGTAATTGAAACAAGTTGTCATGCCTAACTCCAATCACTTTTGCAACCTTGGAATCTTTGGGATGAATATAGACTTCTCCCCTCTCAAAGGTCATGATGTAACCCTTGTCTTCCAAAGCATAAACTGAGATTAAATTCTTTGTCATGCTAGGGACATACAACACATCCTCCACCAACAAAAGTTTTCCAGACTCCCTTTGAAACTTGACAGTGCCAATACCAGTTGCATGGTACTTGGCATTGTCTCCGAGCTCAATATAGAAATCCAACTTCTTCTCCTCCAACTTGGTGAAACATTCTCTGACTCCCATCATGTGGCGAGAATCCCCACTATCAATATACCATACCTTATTGGAAATTGAACTTGAGAGATAGGCAATGAGTGAAAACTCATTCTCAAATTGTGTTGCAAACTCCTCCACCTCTGCTATATCTGCAAATTGTTTCTTCTGCTTCTCCTTATTTTTCTTATTCGGACATTGACTGGCACAGTGACCCATATGATGGCAACAAAAACATTTTATCTTGCTTAGATCTTTCTTCTTCACACTCTTGAAAGAAGAACCTTTTGATTTCTCTTTATTGGACTTATTCTTACCCTTGCTTGCAAAAATAAAATTTTCTTCATCTTGACCCTTCTTCGTCTGATCTCCTTGATGAGCACCTTCATGGATCTCCTCCTAAACAAAATCATCCCAAATTATTTCCCAATCAGTTAGCCGATCTCTTCCGACAACACACTTGACAAACACTTCCTAGTGCTTAGAAAAACCATTCAAGGCTATATGCACCAACTCATCTTTATCAATCGTCTCTCCAATAGCAGCAAGCTCATTGATCTGTATAGGATCTAGACTATATTGCAGTATTTAAATGCTTAACTTTTACAATGATTATTCCAAGTTAATAAAATCAAAATTAACTTAAGGAAATAACAAAATGAAGGAATTAACAAACTGAGAGAAGGTGAGAGAGAAGAAGAGAAGTGCAAATAGCGTTGATAACGGAGTTCGTCACTAACATGACTACGTCTCTAGGTCCACTCCAATAGAGAGACCGATCCGATTAACTCCAAAATCAATTACATATGATGCACCAAGACCATCCTCCAAGCACTTCGGCAGCATAACAGCGCTTTGGCATACAAGAATGGCACAAAGAATCTCCACAAGACCTCTCTTTTGTCACCTTAGCATCAAGACTTCATCACCTGAAAAAAAAACTTGAATTCACTCTCACCTTACACCCCTTTTTATACATAAAATTTTCTCAAATTGGTCTTTAACCAATTGATTTTACAATATTTTTGAAAATCCTCCATATCTCCAAAAAAACAACTTAATCTCCCTTATTTTACATAGTAATCTTCAAAATATTCACATAAATCCCATAAAATAATTTCAAGCCCTTCAACTTAGCATTACTCGGGCTTTCATTGTTTCGGGGGTTTTGATTTTAATCTTAAAAAAGATTATTGTTTGTTAATTATGGAGAGATTTGTTTGATTTTTAAGGCAGTCGGTATTTGGACTGTTGAGAAAACAAACCGATGCCAATATTATACAAACAGCGCTCGATGGTTTATCGGTGGTTAGCAATTTTGGGAGGCCGGCGGTTGGGGGTTCAACCCCCGCCGCTGGCTTTTAATAGCCACTTTCCGGCCGTTGTATAACAAAATAAAACCGTTGCAATATACAGTTAGGAGCGATAGTGTTGGCGCAACGGTGAGCTGAGATTCTCGCGCATGGGTGGTTGAGAGTTCAAATCCCATGCCAACCTTTTTACTCAACAATATAACAAATAAACGACTTTCCAACCAACCCTGACGGAGGTGAAACCGAAGGGCCACGTGTTGCACCCGGAAGGTGCCACGTGGCGTGATCCAATTCGCTGATATTTGAAGATGTGTCCGTTGACTGTGCAAACCAGGTGCTGATGTGTCCTACTGACTCGGATGATGATGTGGCCTGCTGAGTAGACCTGCTGACTGGGCGTATGGACTGCCACATGTCACTCTGCGATTGGACCGTACCATGCTAACGTCATCGTACGGATGACACGTGTCAACCGTAGATTGGTCCATACAATGCCGACATGGAAGCTACGTGTCAGATTCTGATTCGGCCACTTCACTGTCCGTATAGTACGGAATGCTGACGTCACCATCCGTACGGTCCAACTCAAAAAGTCAACTGCAAACTTTGACCGCTGATAAGTTGAGCATACGATGTCGGATTTCGACGAAACGAACACCATCAGAATCATCTTGATGAGCACTTCGCAATGATTCCAACTTTGACAACTTTTGATGACATCATTTTTTCTGCTTCCTGGACGCCCTCTGATTCCAGTTTGACCCAAGGTTTGACTGGCCATAACTTACGCAAACAGACTCCTTTTTGCTCCGTTCAAGTTGCGTTGGAACCAGGATGCCGAGATCTTTCTGATGGTGCTGATTCTGGAGAGAAATGAGAGACTTCAATTTTCACTAAAAATATGTCCACCGGATCAGGCCTTCCCACTGAAGACCTTTTGGACCTTCAAAAGTGGCATTTACTCTGACAATAAGTGAGGACTTGGCCTCCCCACTTGTCTTGTATCCTCTGTACATCTGAATGCTTGGCTCATAAGTACAATCAAGACTGCAGAAATATTGTTGAACATAAACATTATTTTATCACTTCCATAAGCTTCTACATCAATTGTCATAGCCACTATCCAACAAAAATTGACTAGCATCAAGCTGAACAACAATGCAGAAATGAAAGAGAATAAGTCAACAACATATCGATCCTTTACAACAGGAACATTTTTAACCAAGGATCCATCAATGCTTTCAAGCATCCTTTTCTCATGCTGTACTGCAAGTGCATCCTGCAACATCTGACCCTGGTTAGCTACTCCAAGTTCAAGTTTAGAACCACCTGTGCTGACAGACATAAGAGTTAACTCTTTACTTGCATTAATTACCCTCTTTAACTGCCCTGTGTTTGCAAAAGAACAATCAGTCTTAATCTTGTGAGAATGTACAATATACTATATGCCATCTTTAAACAAGTGATAATGTTTCTTTTCCCTGTAGAAGATTGCTTTCCTGTCATAAAGATAAGGGCTACCAAGCACTATCCCACAGATATCCAGTGGAACCACATCAAATTGTACTTCATCCACAAACTTACCAGTGATTGTGAACCTTAAGGTGCATTGTTTTGTTACTTGCAACTTATCATTTTCACAAATCCAGTCTAGTGGATAAGGTTTCTTATGTTGTGTAGTTTTTAACCCCAAGTTCTTTACAATACTTTCTGAAATTAAATTCACTTGAGAACCACTATCTATGAGTGCATCAATTTTAGTGTTCTTAGCAACAACCCTTAAATGAAATAGCTCATTCCTTTTTACATCTTCAGAGAAATCATTAACTGTAGAAGTAGAAGCACAACTAGCAACAGAAACACCAGAAATAGGAGCTTTACCTTTCAAACCCATCACTGTTATCTTAGTCTCATCATCTGAATCTGAACCAAGATCCATAACAACATTCATGGCTTTCTCCTTACCTTTCTGTTTCTGATTACGTCTCTGAGCCCACTTAGGCTTCCGGGCCTGGATGCAACTTCCAACAGTGATCTTCATCATGACCATTCTTGTCACAATGAGTGCAAGAAAGTTTCTCATCCTTCTTAACTATAGCTGCCTTCTTTCCTTTCCCTGTCTCTACATTCTTAGAAGATTTCTTTACATCATTATCAAATTTATCAATAAAAGATCCTTTACCCCTTGACTCTAAGTGTGTAGCTTGAACAGACACTTCATCCAAATTGCAAGGGTTCAATACCAAAATGGAATGCCTAAGGTAGGAATGCAAACCTCCTATGTACTTCAACAAAGTGTCTTGGGTATCTGTTGCTGCATATGTCCTAGGGGATAAAACTGCTTCTTAAGAGCATTAATAAATTCTGCCCAAGTTAAACTAACTCTACCATGTTGTGAAACTTCTGCCTTAGACTTACTCTCCCACCAAGTTAAAGCTGTACCTCCTAAACGAAGAGTAGCTAATTGGATCTTATCAACATCATCTAATAGGTTCTGGACTCTACAATAAACCTCAATTTGTTGAATCCAATCATCCAATTTTTTAGCATTAAGTTCACCACAATATTTAGGCAAGTCAAATTTTACATCCAATTTAATTTTAGGCTTATTCCCACTCTTGAAAGGATTAAAAGAAATAGAATGAGGAGAAAGATGGAAAAGAAGGAGAAGGAGAAGAGGAGGAGAAGAAGAAAAGGATGATTTAGTTGCTTGCCACCATCTCCATGTTGTTTCCCTTTTTGTCTTTGCGATCTTCTTTAGCCCGGCGGGCATTTCTTCACGTCCTTAGTTCTTGTCTCTGAAAAGTATGTCCTGTAGCCTTCATCTGAGAATGCTCTTGAAACTCCTGCTCACGATTTCTTGAGAACCTCCATTCAGCGACATCTTTGGAAATATTCTACGGCTTCCCGATCCGGGATCAAAGTCTTGACTTGCCTTCATTCGAATCTTGGATCTCGTTAGCATTCAAAAAATAAATAACTGCAATAAAAGTCAACTGTGCTCTGATACCAACTTGATCTGTATAGGATCTAGACTATATTGCAGTATTTAAATGCTTAACTTTTACAATGATTATTCCGAGTTAATAAAATCAAAATTAACTTAAGGAAATAACAAAATGAAGGAATTAACAAACTGAGAGAAGGTGAGAGAGAAGAAGAGAAGTGCAAACAACGTTGATAACGGAGTTCGTCACTAACGTGACTACGTCTCTGGGTCCACTCCAATAGAGAGACCGATCCGATTAACTCCAAAATCAATTACAAATGATGCACCAAGACCATCCTCCAAGCACTTCGACAGCATAACAGCGCTTTGGCATACAAGAATGGCACAAAGAATCTCCACAAGACCTCTCTTTTGTCACCTCAGCATCAAGACTTCATCACCTAAAAAAAAAACTTGAATTCACTCTCACCTTACACCCCTTTTTATACATAAAATTTTCTCAAATTGGTCTTTAACCAATTGATTTTACAATATTTTTGAAGATCCTCCATATCTCCAAAAAAACAACTTAATCTCCCTTATTTTACATAGTAATCTTCAAAATATTCACATAAATCCCATAAAATAATTTCAAGCCCTTCAACTTAGCATTACTCGGGCTTTCATTGTTTAGGGGGTTTTGATTTTAATCTTAAAAAAGATTATTGTTTGTTAATTATGGAGAGATTTTTTTGATTTTTAAGGCAGTCGGTATTTGGACTGTTGAGAAAACAAACCGATGCCAATATTATACAAACAACGCTCGATGGTTTATCGGTGGTTAGCAATTTTGGGAGGCCGGCGGTTGGGGGTTCAACCCCCGCCGCTGGCTTTTAATAGCCACTTTCCGGCCGTTGTATAACAAAATAAAACCGTCGCAATATACAGTTAGGAGCAACAGTGTTGGCTCAACGGTGAGCTGAGATTCTCGGGCATGGGTGGTTGAGAGTTCAAATCCCATGCCAACCTTTTTACTCAACAATATAACAAATAAACGACTTTCCAACCAACCCTGACGGAGGTGAAACCGAAGGGCCACGTGTCGCACCCGGAAGGTGCCACGTGGCGTGATCCAATTCGCTGATATTTGAAGACGTGTCCGCTGACTGTGCAAACCAAGTTCTGACGTGTCCTACTGACTCGGATGATGACGTGGCCTACTGAGTAGACCTGCTGACTGGGCGTATGGACTGCCATGTGTCACTCTGCGATTGGACCGTACCATGCTAACGTCATCGTACAGATGACACGTGTCAACCGTAGATTGGTCCATACAATGCTGACATGGAAGCTACGTGTCAGATTCTGATTCGGCCACTTCACTGTCCGTACAATACGGAATGCTGACGTCACCATCCGTACGGTCCAACTTAAAAAGTCAACTGCAAACTTTGACCGCTGATAAGTTGAGCATATGATGTCGGATTTCGACGAAACGAACACCGTCGGAATCATCTTGATGAGCACTTCGCAATGATTCCAACTTTGACAACTTTTGATGACATCATTTTTTTGCTTCTTGGATGCCCTCTGATTCTAGTTTGACCCAAGGTTTGACTGGCCATAACTTACGCAAACAGACTCCTTTTTGCTCTGTTCAAGTTGCGTTGGAACCAGGACGCCGAGATCTTTCTGATGGTGCTGATTCTGGAGAGAAATGAGAGACTTCAATTTTCACTAAAAATATGTCCACCGGATCACTCATCCCTGACCTGTGTCAACTTGGACAAGTAAGAGGTCGCACTCTTGCCTTTGGACATCTTGGTATTATGCAATTTGTCCTTGAGCATCATCTTACGACTCTGATAGTTGCTCTGATAAATTTTTGTGAGTGTATCCCACATCTCCTTGGCGGTGTCTTTCCCTGATAAATGAGGAATTAAATGATCTCTTACTCCATCTAGGATAATCCTCTGAACCTTGGCCTCTTTGACTTCATGTGAATCTAAGGCAACATGATCATTTGTTGGTGGTGTCACTTCTGTACTAGCATAGATCCACAACCTGTTCTCCTTGAGAATAGATGTAATCCGAACCTTCCACTACAAGAAGTTAGACGCACCCTCAAGCCTATCATTGTATCGAACGCTGGTTGCCATAGCCACAAAAAGAATTGGAGACGAAAATCTGATGATTTTTTTTCTTGAAATCTGTGTCACAAATCTTGGCTTCGTATTCAGAGTTTAGAGCTCTGATACCATGCTAATTTCTATAACCCAGCAATAGATTAATTGCTCAATAAATTCACAGAATATAATCAAATATCTGATTTATAACAAATAATACAACTGGGTTAATTAATAACTAATAACAACGGAAGCAAAAGTAACAAGAAGCCAATCACAAATAGACAATAACACAGATATACCTAGGAAACCCCAATGCGGGAAAAAACCTGCAAATGTTGGATCTTCTATTCAGCCTAACAACAAACTTTTCTTTCGAAAATACAACATGAGTTTGCTACAACAATCTTGCATTTATAGAGCCTAGCTGCTTTACTTAGTGTGCAAGGAAAGAATCTTTCCTTGCTTTCTTTGGTTTTAATTACACATAAAATCACTCTTGGATTTATCTTATCCTCACAAACTCAGAAACATTCTATTAAAGAAAAAAAATCCTGTTGTTGCTAAAAATCCAACTCGAATTGCTTTAAAGCATATATAACTTGAGTTGCTTTAAAGTGATTTAAAGCATATCCAACTTGAGTTGCTTTAAAACAAATCCACATCCCACCTTTCAAGCTACAAAAATCAACAGATGTTGGTTAAGGTTGTATATTCAAGCCTTACAACTGCCAATTTCGTATGAGTTTCTTAGCCTTTAAACAAATCTTTTAGTGCATATCATGTGACCATTGCAGCCCGTGAGATCACATTTCTTTGAGAGATTTTTCCAAAATGTAGCAAGTCGTGTTCTGGTGCCCCCATTTTGCATGAATGTCCATCAAAATTGGTTACTCCTTCCTACGTTTGATGGATGAGGTTTCTATGAATACACAGTTTAAAGGAAGTTTGCATTCATTGAACATGTTTATACCTCACTATTGAAGAGAACACACAACGAGCTTTCAATGATATCTCTCACATCATGTTTTTCCTTCAATACTGTTCTATTATATTCTGTATTTAAATAGTTAATTTGACTCTATTGACATATGAATAGATTATCGATGCTTTGGCTATCATATATGTATATGTGCTGTTCTATTGTGCTAGTATTTGTTTATATGCATGTTAATGAATGTAAGCATTGTTACATGACTGCCATCTTACAATTGCTAAATTGCATTGATAATTGAATGATGGAACTATATATATATAGATACAAATGTATGTAACTTTTACACAGATAGGATGCAAAATTTAAGAAGATAAACCAAAAAAAATAAAAAAATAAAAAAAAGGAACAGATCCATAGACGGCTTGGTTATGGTAGCCTCCCCTTTTCTCTGTTCTCTACAAAGCCTCATTTCTCTGTGCCGCCATCTGTTCATATTTCTCTTCCCTTCTCAACGAAAACGATAGGAAAAAAAAAGATGAATGTGAACTTCGTTTGTTTAGGGCTCCTTATTTCTTTCACGGTGAAATTAAGAAGGTGAGCTTAGCTTTAAGTAGGCCTTTTCCTTTACATTATTTAATAGGAATTAAAGAAGCTATGAAAGTAAGAACCAAACAAAAAGAGCCATAAAAGTAGTTATTCTAGGTTTTGTCTAAAAGTTAGAAAAGTAAATAGAGGTATATATTTTATATTAAAAGGAACAAAGGTGGATTTACTAAGAGATAAATATAAGTATATATTTTATATTAAAGGAATAGAAGGGAATTGTTTCTCTTTACAATTATTCTTAAGTATAAAATTAATTAAGTGTGTAAATAATTAAGGTATTAATTAGAAAGATATATTGTAATAATGATTATAAAATTTATACATGAATTAATATTGGAGCATAAATAAAGCAAGTAAAGTATTACCATCAATTATTATTTTTATTAAAGCAATGTTAATATATACTAGCCGCATTGTAATTGAATTATGTGTGAGAATATGAGATATGAGTATTAATTGGGATTTTATTTTAATTCTCTTGGCTAGAAACCCTTGTGATTATTACAATAAACACAAAAATAGGTTCAAGAGAAGAACATTAAGAAAACACAAGTTTTGGATCTTTTAGTTTAAGCTGTCATACACTTTTGAAAAATGGGATTTTGTTGTTAAGGTGCATCATCAAAATAATTTTATGCACTTCATTAATGCCTTGTTAAAATATCATTCATATTATACTTATCTCGTATCATATTAGGTTATGAAATTATGTTAAGGTGCTTTTAAAACCAAGGGTAATATTTTATATTTTCATAATTAATAATAATATTGAAGTGAACCTTGCTAATGCTAGGCATAGAACTTAGAAGCTTATTTATATCCAAACCAAGTTTAATTGTTCATCGTATATCTTGTTAATTTCATATAGGATTTATTAATGTTTCTAATCGCTTGCAAACGAGGATAAGAATGATTTATTTAGTCAATTCATATGATACTCAATGATTATATTATTGATGCTTCAAATTTTATTATTGATGATTATATTATTAATGTTTCTAATCGCTTGCAAACGAGGATAAGAATGATTTATTTAGTCAATTCATATGATACTCAATGATTATATTATTGATGCTTCAAATTTTAGTAAGTCTTTCCAAGAACTAGAGTTCCAAGATAATTTTGGTAAGTTGGGAATACATGATTTTATATCATTGGGGCATTAAAGTTTTAAGCATTGGTTTGTTTATTGAAGTTGTTGACTTATGGACCACTATCTATAGCTCTTTAATTACTCTAGTAGTTTCTTGATGGGTGTGTAAAGGAATCATTAATGATGACTTAATTGTTTGATATAAATTATCACTTGAATGTTTTGAATATTAAAATGCTTCCTAATAGTTTATCCTTAGAAAAATGTAACGATGATTCAAACATTCCTCATAACTTATTGCTCTTGGTGTCTTAGCGAAACGTATGAGATGATTTTAATGTTCTAAAATGTTTATTGGAAATATGCTTAGATAACTTCTTTAGTTATATTAAATTACTTCTTAATAAATGAATGGATAAAATGTAGTAGTAGGATACACAATAAATTATCCTTGTGAACTTTACCTCGTATAACCCTTAAAGCATCATTGCATAGTGAAACTTTAATACTAGGGTTTTGGGATAATTGCTTCATAGATGATAGAGTTTCCTTGAAATATTGATTTATAATCTTTTAATCTGATCAAGTAAATAGCTTACCTTAACGTCGAACTCATTTGCAATCTTTAGTTTGAGATCATGGATGAATTGCTATTGCTTGTTTGATTTCTCATCATGTCTCTCTTGGATGTACTATTAATAGACCTTGCTATTGGATTATCGTATTCTTTCTTGTATGAAGTTAATCTTCTAAAAGTGTTGGTTTCTATTTTCGTTATGTTTGTTGAATTGGTTAAACTTGGTTTGAGCCAAATTGTTAGTTGTTAGGGTTTCATGTGTGGAGAAAATTGAGGTCTCCCCTTGGATTCCCTATTGGCTGAATATACTGTTGGTAATTGTGGTTGATGTTGCAATAACTTGTTTATGTTATTTTGATTCAGTTTGAAGGACTCGTTATGATGTTGCCTCTTTCATCCTTCACTTGTCATTTTGTGAATTATGTAGATCTTATATAGTCATTTTGTGGTTCCATGATAAGAGTCTTCATTTATGTAAATTTCAATTGAGGGGACTTTTTGCAATGATTTTCTTATAGCCATATTTTGAGATGGTTGGGAAATTGATATGTTTGAATTACCCTCAATGGGTGTTTGTGGATTTTTGGTATTTTAGACTTCCAAAGGCAATGGAGAAACATGAATTGTATTGATTATTCCATGGTTGGACCTTTATGATTCATTGATCCTATTTCTGATTTTGAGTTTTGTGGGTGGTACCTCCTTTGTTCTTGTTTTAGTGATATGGAATGGGTTTGCAAGATGGTTTTTGCCTTGCATCTTTTGTGATATGTACTCCTTGATTTTTATGTGAGATGAGGTACACCCCTTGCTTGTATTTAGTTTTTGGTGTCATAGGGAGAGTGGCTCTTCATGGGGGTTGGCGCACAAAGGGGCTATTAGGGTGACCCATGGAAGAGTTGTTTAATAAGTGATAACCTAATAAAATTAATTAGTGGGTTTGGGTAGTTAAACAGTAAACAAGATTAATTATGAGTCTCACCCATACCGTTAGTGCTTTCATAGGCTAAGGATGGGATGAGAAGACCTGGTTGGTAAGATCACTGCCTTGTCCTCGCGAAAGGTAAGTGGTCTCGCATGAGTCACCCTAAGGAGTGGTCGCCTTGAGATAGGCATCCTGGATAACCATAGATGGAGGTGGTACCTTGTGATAGGTTGTCTGGCTAATCCATATAAGGCCATGCAATGACACTCTCCTACAAGTACCCGTTTATCTTCATTTGTTTGGTAGCCTCTGGGAGTGTTTTAATTGTTGATGTTGTTGAGGCAATTAGTTCTTGGTGTTTGTTGTTAAAGCCTCCAAGTTCTATCTTTAGTGTTGCACACATTCCTTATGGCAACTTGATTGATGTTAATGAAAGGTGCCCTTGTTATTTATTGTTGGTTGATATTGTGATTTCATTTGAAGGCTTTGGATCCTATTGTTGTTGGCACCTCTTTTTGTTTAGTGTTGATCTATTATATTGGCATTTGGTTTTGTTGGACTTTCATTACTTTTTCTTAGTTATGTGTTGAAGATGTGAGATGTAGTCATGTGTTGTTGTTGCTCTCGTCATGGAGTCTTGTTTTCCATTGTTCACCTAACTGATTTGGGTGTGGGTCTTTCTTGTCATCTCTTAGCATGGGGGGTGGGTCTTCTGACCCATGCAGTCGAGTGGAACGTGCTATGCACCCCATTGGTTTTCCAGGTTATGTTCATGATGTGAAAGCAGATACAGAGTTTTCAGAGCTTCACTTGGTTGAAGACTACTCTTCACCTTATACCTTATTCTTCCTTAATGTATCTTTTCCTCTGCACAACAGGATGCATATGTACTCCTGAAGTGATGTAATGTACTCCCGAAGTGATGTAATGTACTCCTGAAATTATTGTGTCCTTGATGTGTTGTAATTGTGGAAATATGCTCCACCATTGTAATTTTGAACTTGAATTGAAATGTAATAGAATGATGTATGTATCCTTTTTATTTCCTTGATCATGGATGGTTATATGTTATCTTCATGTAATCTTGATCCGTTCATTATCATTATGGTATTAGTTTTAGGACTTCAAGATGTCTTCTCATGTACCCCAGAGGATGTAATGGTCATTGTGATTCTATAATTTCCTTATATGCAATATATGTTCATGTTTATCTTATGAATTGATCTTCTTTCAAAAAAATAAATTGTGTACCAGTAATTTGTTGTTTCTATTGTCCTTTGGGTTTGCACGGTGGGGAATCACAAATTCTATCAATTCTAAATTTTTGGACACTTTTCTCTAGCTTCTCTCTTCAACCTTCACCGGCAACAACCTCTGATTTTTTTCTTTTCTATTACCCAAATTTTTTTCTTCCATTCCAGGTGTCCAATTTCTTGGTTCTTCCCTTTCTAGCCAACTCTCCAATTCCTCATTTTTTCCTTCCCTGTCTCTTCCTATCTCCAATGCCTCTTTTTTCTTTTTATTTTTATTTTTAATAAAAATTTACAATTTTCACTAAAAAGACAATATATTAAAATACAAATGTTGCCTAACAATTCTGATTTTTAAATTTCAAAGTGAGCATAAGAATTAATTAAACAATTAATTCAAATTGTTCCTATGACTCCACTTGAATTCTATTGGAAGAGCATGAAATTAAATTCTCCAATTCTTGCCTACACACCAAAACCAATGTAATGCCCCGCCAATGAACCCCAGAGGACAACACAACTAACTACAATGATGACACAATTTTTTTTTAAGTGAAATAACATGAAATGTAATACATAACTAAACATAACATATGAGTTAACTATTTCCTCTAAGGTTCAATGACTACATTACGAAAAAACCTACTTAACAAGATCTATACATCGTGGATTAACAATCTACAAGTTCATTTTAAACCTGTTGCATTAAATGAATAAACACATACAATTCCATAATACAACATCAGATAAATAGCCAACAAGATCATATAAAAAGAACCAAAAGGTACATATACAAATTCTCTTACATAGGAGTACATCCTTACATTGTTACAAGATTACATCACTGCTTCCCTAGATACAATGGGAAAAATACATCAAGATTACATTACATGATACAATGATATATAGATACAATACATAACATGTGCAACTGTCACTCGAACTGGTACAAGATTCAGAATCTGCTACATAAGGTACATCCTCCATGCTCATGAACAATAATAATAGAAACCCAATGGAGGGAAAAGTACAATCCACCCGACCATGTGGAACCCTAAGGTTCACCCCCCATGCTAGGAGATAACAATAAGGTCCCACTACAAAAAATTAAAAAGACAGGAGGCTCACACAAAAATACTGACATGGCTCCAACATAATATAGTATAACATGAATGTCACATAACAAAGACACCACTTCCAGGGCACACAAACAACAAAGGGGAACACAAGACTAGGGAATGCTAGATTGTTATAAGGAGGAACGCCATCACATAGCTTGCTATGGGTTACCTTGGTGAATCTTCCTAGACTACCGACCCTCATCCTGAGTTACCCTGACAACCTCTACAAAATCCCAACCCCCATACAAACTCATGTGGGATCAACATACCTTTCAAGAAGATAGGGTAGTTGATCTTTCCATTCTAGGTCTTCCCACTCATCTCAAGACTAAACAAGCACTTGAGCCATGAGTGAGGCGTATCATTATCTTGATTAATGTGGACTACCCAACCCCCTAATTCATTTTAAGTTATCACTGGATTAAAGAAACTCACAATGAGTTACCCTAGACACCACTTTGGGTTTCGACCCCCATTGAAAGCCACTCCCCCTACTAGCAACTAAAGACCCAACACATCAAATAGGGTAAATCCATCTTGCACACCAAAACGAAGCCACAAGAATCACATATCTAGAGCATGGCATGAACCATCTAGCTCACCAATCCCAACCATAATAACAAGTAAATAGTGCATGGATAAATACCCTCATGAACACAAACCAAGTACAAAATCAATCCACTTTCAAAATGACAAAAACATGAATCCAAAACTCAAGATATTTTTCCAAAGCCTCTGGAAGTCTCTCAACAACCATTTGACCCAAAAGCTCCCTCCATAAAACAACAACCAAAATCAACTCAATACCAAAATCAACCACAATAACCAATAGTAAAATCAACCAACAGTGCATCCAAGGGAGACATTATTTGCACATTTTCTAAATTCATTTCATAATCACTAACTTTACCTAACAAGCAATTCACCTAATAATACTCATCAACCAATTTACTATTCAATTATTGACAAAATCCACATAATGATTATGAACAAAATCCCATTTAATCATTTAAATAAATCCTTCAATCACCTAAATATACTTAAATCAAATTAAACTATATAACCTATTTTAATATCATATCTTCACGTGATATCAACTTTCCCATAACTCTAAATTACCTAATGAAGAAATAACTAATTCCCTTAATTGAATACACTACCTAATAACCACTTTTCAAATTAGAACTATTTTATTAAATAACATTTTAATCTTTTCTATTTACTTTTATTACACTTATCTAAAGAAAATGAATTAATCTCAAGGAAAAAATAATCTTTTACTATGCTATGATTTATATATATTTAAACATTATAACCTCCATCAATAACTATTGGGAATGATTCTCTATAAGTAAATGGTTATCGTCTTGTGACTAATGGTTCTAGACAATAATAACTAATTAACTATAGACATCTCAATCAACTATCCAATACATGATTCAAACAAGCACACAAGTAAGTAAAACAATCATGTATAACTACATATATATAAACCTCACTTCTACATTTTATACTATCATTTTCACTCAAACCTTATTTCAATTGAAAGTTTGCTTATCTATAAAAGATATAAATCAAATCTTTCTTTTAATTAACCAAGTTAAAGTTTAAATCAAATGCCCTATTCAATTTCATAATCAACCATTCACTTATGTAGAATTATTCTTTCCTTATTTAATTTATATATGAATAAATATTACAACTAGAAGTTGTTTTCAGAAATAATAAATCAGATACAAAGTGGTAACCACCTACAAAGACACATACATATATATATATATGATGATTGAACCACGAGTATATATATATATATATAAAATCCACAAATGACAGTCAAATATAATATTATATTGTATATCTAGGTTTTAAATAAACTAAAACCATTCTGCTACTTAAATTCCATTTGACATGTAAATCACATCAACAACATGAAATCATACTACTATTAAATACAAATCGATCCGAAAGTGGAATCATACCAAGAAGGATTTTTAACAATATGCCACTTAAGATATGGGTTATCAAATTTAAAATACATAGGTTGAAGATAAGGATCAAACCCTACAGCAATGTGGTATGCTTTGAATCTAATATATAGCACATACTTCATCCAATAAAGGTCGCACTTGCAGTAGAATAATAGAAGACACAATATCGATTGCCAAACCTATGGTGTATGCAAGTCAAAATACCAAATGCTAGGCATGCAATATAGGCCATACGTAGCATCGAAAGTCATTCTTAAGATCGTTGGCTAGGCAAGGCATAACCGATTCAAGTAGTGGCTCTACCAAAATATATATTTTGAGCTGAGGATGAGCATGCATCGAATATATGAGGGATTTCACATTTTTAAACATAAAATAGAAACCATGCAGAAGCTCATTAGCAAGGTAAAAGGAAATGGAACCTCACCCAAATTGAGTTAAACAACGAACTCAATACAAGGGTAACTTTGTTTACTATGAAAAAAACATACAAATCGCACCCAATCTATAAGCAACATCGACGAATAACAAGGGGGCATATACGAGATGTAAATCACAGCCAAGGTGCAGCCAAGAAATGGATTCTAAGGATTCGACATTAAAACGAATTAGCTTTAATATGGCAAATAGTCAATACCGCAAGGAATCAAAGCTTAGATTCGTACTTAACATGCATAGTTCTGTGAGGACGTTGGGACATTAGTGAGCTGTTGTTTCAACATTTGCAAGGCCAAAAAGAGTTGCAAGATCAACTATTTACTTCAAGAGAATTCAGCTCATAAGCAAGGCTCATACTTCAAAAGTTGTTGATCATTTTCGAGTGAAAAGATGCTCGCCAACCTAAGAAGATATGTCTACTGTCTTCAGAAACTTTCAAGCAAATGCATATGGCTGGTGAAAGCAATGTCATCCCATAGAATGCAATGCCTTCAGGATATGCACGAAAAGGTTTTATCAAAACTTTCAGGCAAAAGCAATTTGGTAGGTATAAGGCCATTTTCCTCAACCATTTCTTATGACTGTGCAAGCAAAGGCAAAGCATGCAAATTTTTTAAGAGTTGTGAGCTTTTAAATAATGACAATATTTAGGAAGGAGTTATTGGGATTGCCAAATGAAACAATAAAAAAAATAGGCCTATGCTATATTAGATTCGGACAAATGCAAACGATAGGCATAAGAGAACGATAAGAATTTCAAAATGGAATTAGAATAATGGAAATTACTTTTTTTTTCCAAGCTACAACAACAGGCAAGAATTCATTTATAGTAAATGGGAGCAATTTCACAATAGACAAAATACAAACCAACTTGGATTCCAACGCTATAGAAATGGAAGAACGGTGTTGAGATTAGTTGTTACGTTTGCAACGATCAGCAAAAAAAATGCATCTATTGTACAAAAAAATTTATTTTCGACCCAATTCTCATTCAAAAACTAAAAATTGAAGATGAAAGCCCAAAATCTCCCCAAAATGATATTTTATAACCAAGGAAAGCTTTTGTTTTTCAAAAACAAAAAGCGGATAAAAAAATCGTAAAAACAAGAAGTTTCCAAAGAATGACTAGTTCAAAGTCATACATGTGCTTTGAAATTACTTCTTCTATCTTTTTAATTGCTTTTACAATTTAACCATTTTCTCTTCACAATTTTAATATTTTATTTTATAATATTTCCCACCTTTTTAATTTATTAATATAACTCAACATTAAATAATAATTATCTTTATATTATAAAATCACTTTATAATTGGGCGGGGGCCCTAGCTCAGTTGGCTAAGTAATTCCGTTGCGGCTCTGCTGGTCACGAGTTCTAGTCTCCCCCGTCCCGTGGTACCGGAGGGCGTGTCGCGCCAGCGCCGCCGGTCACGTTAAAAAGTTTACCAGGCGCACTGCAGTTTATAGGGGGTCGTGCTACCCGATTCCTGCAGTCTAAAAAAAAAAAAAAAAAATCACTTTATAATTTAATAATTCAACTATCCAAGAGCAACATACATATCTATTTGACAACATAATTTATTTAATAATCTATTTAACTCAATAACAATCAAACAACCTTATAAAACAAATTTAACTCAAACAATCCAATATCGACATTTATCAAACATCCTGAAAGGGTGAATCATGGAGGAGCACTACAACCAAAAATATGAAATTAAATTAACTGCAAGAAAAATCACACATTTGTTAGGTGACAAGGATTGTCATACACCCGGGATGCTCCTGCATCAATACTTGATTATGTAATTTCCTTTATCTCATTGTAAAAAGGTTCCTAGATTCAATCTGTAGAAACCCCTGTTTCCCCCTGACACTGATCTGACTGTGGTTTTGAGTTTTTCTGACGTTTTTAGGTTTTTGCAATTTTTTTGTGTTTTTGATGCAAAGATGAAAAGGTACGATTTTTGCAATAATTTGAAATAAATTCTATAAAATTTATAAAGCTCTGGAAATGAAGAAAAATGGACGCCAGTATCTCTATTTGATCTTTTCTAACGATTACAGGAAAACCCAGATACATACAATTATTAAAACAATGAATTTTTAATATTTTTGAAACCTGGTATTTGCTGCTCCTGAGGTACAGAAATGTACGGCTGCAATTAATGAGTCCTTTTTCCTTCTGTTTGAAGATGCCAGATGATGCTCCAATGATATGCGCCACTACTGGGAATGATAGAAAGCCAATAAGGAAGGCGTCTCACCCTCTGTGCAAAAAGACGGCTCCAGACAAGAGGTACGGCCTGACAGATCTGTACGGCCTGTCAAAAATCAGCCACTAGAAAGTACGGCCTTCACAAATACTGATATCCAAGTCTCTGAAATGGTGCGTCCCAGTTGATAGATGAACTCTGAATGCAGAACACTGAAGAAACTCTGACAATGGACAATCTCTGAAGCTCTATAGTTTTCTCTGAATAAGAAAACCTCTGTTGGCAATAGATCAAGTGATATTGCACACTCTCTGAATTGCTTTCCGTTGGAGATGGCTCATTCCCCAAGGCAATCGAACGTGAAACCCTAAAGTCTCAAGCTCAGATCAATTTGATCAGTCTTTCAAATTCAATAATCACATAATGGCTCACTTTCCAATGCAAAATCCTCAAATAAGCTCAAAAGTGCGATTTGCTTGAAAATAGGGTTTTAATGAAATATTCATATTTTAATATTTTCAATTCTCCATAGTTCTCCACTGAATATTTAAACATTTATCAAATGTCAAACTAGCCCCCTTTTCATGATGGCGCACCCCTCAAGGAAAAACACTTAAGTTATAATATTAAATCATAACTTTATATTATAAACGTTAATTAATTAATATTTAATCAATA
>VDFB02373365.1:129028471-129105911 GCA_007258455.2 Sequoia sempervirens | reverse complement strand
TTGATCATTGATCAAACTGAACAAGGTGAACATTTTTCTGTGTGGAAGGAAAACAAGAAAACAGTGGTTCAAATATGAGGAATTTGTCTTCTGCACCAAATGAGAAATATTCACAATATGTGCTAGGAAGGAATAAGTCCATAAGATCGAGTATGTAAGAACCGAGAATTGCAAAATTGGCTTACGTTTGACTTCCAAACACAAATTTTCACACTTTTCGATGTTCCAACATAAGTCAAAAGTATATGTGTGTAAGTTGTAAAGTATACACTTGAATACATGTAACTCATATCTATTGAACCATTAATTTATAATGCAAATATGGACACCATCAATAAAAAAGATTTGTATTAATCAAATAGCCATGTACGCATGTACATCAATATATGTCAATATAAGTATAAAATATAGTTACAAAAAAGCCATATAGGCTACTTAGAAATTATGCAGGTATACAATGTCAAATATATCAATACAAAATATAAATAAAATTGCCATGGTGGTACAACAAAGGCTCTACATTCAAAAATTGACATTTCTCCATGCTCTGGTTCAAATACAATTTTCTTTTCCTTTCCTCACACCGACATGGCTATAAATCACACCGCTCGCTGAGGGTGCTCCCGCCTCCCATGCATTTAGCTCCCGTCAAAGTTTCAATCATACAATAAGAAGTAAAGACATTAATATATAGAAATTACATTATGTACTAATATATTTAACAAAATTTAATCACTTACCATCCGACGATCATGCTCCCTCGAGGGAAATATTTTGCATGTCGATGCTCGTGCTCGAGCCCTCGCATAAACCATCCGAATAGAAATTAAACTACTTAATCAATAATGGTTTGATTTTTCACTAGAACTAGTTCATCTATAACCAATGTAAATTGAAATTTAGTAATTTGCCTCTCATACCTCCCTCTTATCGAGCCATCGGTGATTCTATTGCGTGCGAGAAACACCATCCATTGCCCTTGTTACGCTAAGTCATTACCAACATCTG
Organism: Sequoia sempervirens; assembly: GCA_007258455.2. Taxonomy (NCBI): domain Eukaryota; kingdom Viridiplantae; phylum Streptophyta; class Pinopsida; order Cupressales; family Cupressaceae; genus Sequoia; species Sequoia sempervirens. The sequence goes on along the minus strand of VDFB02373365.1, from coordinate 129,104,903 downwards.
AAAATAAAACAACAAATTATTCAATCACAAAATAGTTATCAATTGGAAGTAATGCTTATTTGAATGATGTAATGCAACGAAGCAACAATATGATTATCAATTTTTTAAAAAGCAATAACCCGGGACAATCACATTGAAAAACAAAAGACCCTTTAGGACAAATTTTAAGTGAAAAAGTGTCAAAACACAATGTAAAATATGACAAACAATATGAGAAGAAGAGATGATCTAGTCAAAAGGAGCTTTGATAGTAGCCAACTGAGTTAAGTATGACAAATCCAAGTATCACTATTGCAAGGAATGGAGTAAGAGCTAAATAAAGATACAACGACAATAAAAAATGATGGAGCTAACTTGTCAAGGGCCTATTCTTCAAAACCCTTATTAAACACTTGTCATAGTTTAAGATATGCAATAAATGTTTGACAATGAAATTAACCTTTGAGGATGACAGTGATTAAATTGAGGTCTCCTTTTACCATGAAAAGACTAAATATTCTTTCTTTGGCCTATCATTATGATTTTTAAGTTTCCTCACTTGAGTTAAATATAATAGTCAAGTGTTTATACCAAAGATGATAGAGAAAATAATCATGAAAAGGAGAATATGATGGTGATCAATGACAAGTCAGTGGCACATTTGACAATTGAAAGAGTAGAGGAATGCATAGTGAACATCATGGTACAACTTATGATATAAATTAAGCCACATGGTTGATGTTCTTTGAATCCTTGCATCTAAAGGAAATGGATAGTGAACATCATGTGTTACCTTGTTACTACATGAAGGAGGAGGCCCCATCTCTCCATTTGGTGTGTAAACAAATTGGAAGTTTGCTAACTATCAAGTGAAGGCTTAAAACCCTAGTTTTTGCTCCATTTCATGTTTGAGCTTTGTACGGATAGTGGAAGGCTGAGACCTCAAGAATCTTTGAGTGTTGTCCATATGAACCAAGAACCTTGGAAAAAGAGTGGGAAGTCCTTTTGAGATTTGTGAGTTCTAACCTATTTTGTAGGTGAAGGAGACCTAATAGGGGCTCAAGGGCTACTAGCCTTTCAAACCCCAGCTAAAGGATTGGTGGAGAGCCATGGGAAGTTGAAGTCTTGGAGGTTGTTCAAACACCTTGAGGACAGTTTGAAGCCTTAAGACTTATCACTACCCCTGCAAGAGTTGATGGAGCGTTGAGGAAGATTGGTCTTTAGTATAGTGTAAAGGCTAAGGAAGAGTTGTGGCAATGAACCAAGGTGGACTTGGTGGTTGGAGTTTGTGATAGAAGAGGGGTTGGTCATACAAACTAGGGGCACCTAGTCATGAGTAGGGACCTATAGGTTAGATTGGTGAAGAAAAGCACCAAGGAGGTCTTACAAGGAAATGCCTAGAGCAGGAATCAGTGATTGATTCCTCCAACCCCTCTCCCTATCAGATTGGTATCAGAGCAAGCAAAAGATTTGGGATTGATCTTGTATGTCAGAAAAAGAGTCTAGTGGTTCTAGCATCATGGTGACAAATGCTGAGAGTTGGCCAAGAGGGTTGAAGAACAGACGCACACAATATGGTATTGGAGAGAAAAGTTAGACCAACTTCGAGCAAGCACCTAATGTTATGCTTGATGGAAGAATAGCGAAAAAAGAAGAAGAGGTTGCAAAAAAGAGGATAACTCTAACCTGACCCTGAGCATTAGAGATCCCTTCTGAAAGCATTGAAGGCTTTGAGTGGAAAACACTTGAAGGAGTACCATTGTTTAGTGGAAGATGGAGGGTGATTTAGTTATGGATTGATAGAGGGAATGGAAACCATTTTGAGTAGTGATGGAGTCACCAAGCACAAAAGGTAAAAAGTGGTTAAATCAAGACCAAGAGGTTCTACCTTAACTTTGGTGGAAATTCATTTGTGATAGAGAGGGATAGCTGCTAACCTTATCTCTACTTGAAGGGAATGGTTGCTGGAGCAGTGAAAGAGAAGCTAATACCTGACCTGAAAGACTATGAAATTCAGTTGCATAAGAGGAGACAGAGTTTGAAGCAAAGAGATCAGGAGATGAGTTCTTATACTAAGGAGTTTCAAAGACTTTGCATGAGGTCCAATGTCATAGAGGATGAAAGCATCAAGGTGGCAAGGTATCTCAATGGTTTGAAGTGGAACATTCAAGAGGAGATGGTTCTCTTAAGCCCCAAAATAGTGCACCAATGTTATCAATTGGCATTAAATATTGAAGAGAGGAGTAAGAGGAAGCAAGATCAGACTTCTAAGGGAAAAGGCAAAGGAAGAGATCAAAGAGGACAGCATGGTGGCTACCAAGGTAGAGGCAATGACCAAAGAAACCAAGGAGATTCAAAACTCATAGAGCATGGAGGTGAAACATCTACAAGAGGTGGACATAACCGGGGTAGAGGACCTCAAGGAGGTTCAAATAGAGGAAGAGGAGCAGGCAGGCAGGAGCCTTTCCTTGTATGTACCTACTCTAGGCCTTTCCTTGTAAGACCTCCTTGGTGCTTTGCTTCACCAATCCAACCTATAGGTCCCTACTCATGACTAGGTGCCCCTGGTTTGTCTGACCAACCCCTCTTCTGTCATTCATCATACATTGACCTTTTCTCGCCTCCCAAAGTTTGACCACATCCATTACCTCCACATAAACCGACATCCTGGTTCATGGTTCCACGCCAGATATATGGTTATGCAAATGAAAAATGAAGAAAAAGTAATCATCTCCTTATCCATTACAGAAGAATGCATTAAAGCATCGTTTTGATACATGATATCAACTTCTTTTTCTCTCATGGTTGAATATCAAAATCCAAGATGTGGTGGGCCTCCCGTGAGTTCTAGTCATCTTTTCTTCCTCTTTCCACCAAATGTTGTCCCTGGACCAATACGTCTACTTCAGCTCCAATTGGCTTTGTTTTGAAAAGTCGGTTTCTCTTGAGTCACCGGCAGCTCTCTACCTTTCCAAACTCTTTCATTGCTACAAATCATCTTTGGGATTCAGTCATTTGTACCACATGGTTGATGTGCTTTGAATCCTTGCATCTAAGGGGTTTAAAACCTTAGGGGCCTTAGATGAGAAAAAGAAGTAATGTTTTTCTTTTATTTTTATGTGAGGACGTAGTAGTGAGATAAAAGAGGACCCGTGATAGAAAAATGAAAAAGAGACATGGACCATACTATATCACCTATATGCTAGCTAACAAGGACATGAATGTAGTAGATTTAGGTATGATAGGGGTATTGCAAGGTATATTTGAGGAATATATAAGAATGAAGAAGAATTCAATGGATCAAATTAGTGTCAAATTTTTTCCTAAAAGATCTCCCACACCCTATTAGGGAATTTAATCATTTCTAAGCATTTTCCACATCCTATGGGAAAGTTTGAGGAGGATCCAATAGTTGAGAGTTTAATGAGTAATTATAACTTCTTTCCATGCAATCATGATTAGTTAGAGAACATATAGGGAAACTTGATGAGCTATGCAAAAAATGAAGAGAATATAGGGTATTTTGACCTAGTCTTAAGCATCTCCAAGCGTCTAGGAGATATTGAAGGAGTCTTGGCTGATAGATAGGGTCGAGGATAGAAATTTTATTTTTGGTTACATTGACATCATGTAGGATAACCATCGTCTTATTTTTGGTTACGTTGACATCACAAAAAATTATATAGGATCCAGAGTAGAATGTAGCTCTACCTTTGTCAGTTCCATGTTAAATTTTTATTATATATAGCTTGCTAGTGTAGGAATTCTAAGAAAAACAATCATGGTAGGACCATTCTTAAAAGATTTCAAATAATAACCTAGTGAACCCATATACTCTTATGAATATATATACACAAATCTAGATTAAACTTAGAATTCACTAACTTTAAGTTCTCTTTATTCTATACACTGAAAGTTTGATCAATCTATCAAGACTCTAGGTGTTTCCCTTTGAACCTCCAACAACAATCTCCTATTCAACATCCAAATTACATATTAAAATACCATTCGTAAAAATGCTATTAACATATGTAATCAATTTATAATTGTTTACTAATCCTTACATACCCCAATCGTAATCGCGAAAATAAGTAGATTGGGATCAGGCACTGTGGTCAACACGGACCACAATTTTATTAAAAATACGAAAAACTAAATTAGTTAATCTTGCATTTGACAATTAAAATTTAATAAACTAAATTCAATGAACACATTCAATTTTACCTGACTGTCAATACCATATGCATCATGTAGAATGTCAGCCGCCCTCTCCATCCCCGTAGATGCATACGGATCAGGCTGCGTAGAAGTATATGGATCCTATGTAGCACCCTCCTGAGGGCCGGTAGGGTCATACGAACACGAACAAGTGGCTCCACAAGATCGACACACATGGCCTCGAAGGCCACCACCTAAAGACTCCCCTGGATTGCGTTGTACAATGGGGCTAGTGTGGTGGATGACACTCCGAGTCAAGGATGTGATTACCGCAAGTCTCTACATCAGCACTCTTTTCAACCTCTAGGCATCACAATCGCTCCGCAATGACCTAGCGAGGAGGTCTCTCCCTGTCGTGTAGGATCCGGTTGTGCACCAGGCCTATCCTATGCTGCCCCCCACCTCTCCCCTGAAACTCCTTCATATCAAAATAATTTAGGATTTGGTTCAATACAAACTCACAGTATAATTTCCTAAGAAAATATTGGGGGACTTCACAGTTATTGCACGGTGGGTAATCAAAGACCATATACCATCATCATAAAAATGGTTCTAATCTCTAGGTGGTGGCACCAATGGATGGGAAACCTCTTTGCATTGAGGGTGAGATTTTGATTTGTTCTAGGGTCGGTGAATAGAGAGCACAAATTGCCTTTAGTAATCTTTAAATCTTTAACTTGTTTATATGATAATTTATCTGCATAATATGCCCTTGATGTTTGCCTCCTATTTTGCCATCCAGATATTTGTTGGGTAATTGCATCCACATTTTTTAACAAATCCTTCAATGAATCTGCTAGATGTATCCTTTCTGTGGTTGAAGAATTTTGATCACTCAACCTACTAATAAGATCCTCAACTTCTTTTCTATTGTTTTCAATTTCACTCAAATTTTCTTGAGTGCTAGGAGGGTATTGAGAGAATGGTGGGGGAGGTTGATTTTGTGGTTGAGGTTGATTTGGTTGAGGTTGATTTGGTTCCTCCTCTTGTTGACGATTTCCTACAAATTAAAAAAAAAAACATTCATTTCTAAACTAAAACAAACAAAATCAATTTAAAACTAACAAATTCAAAACAAATACCAAACAATACTTACCTCTTGCATCTTTTCATCGTCGTGGCACCATATTTGTGAAGAAATCCAATTGCTCTTGATGAATTTTGACCTCTCAAAAAATGCGAGCGCGTATGACAAAGTTTTTGGCCGCGGGCGGAGCTAAAACACAACAAAAAGGAAATGAGAAATGATTTTGAGTTTGCTTTTTTTTTTTCTTTTAAAAGCTCAAAACGCGTTCGTGTTATAATGCGAACGCGTTATAACGCGTTCACGTTATAACGAGAACGTGTTTTGAGCTTTTTTTTTTTTTTGGCCACAAAAGTGCGACCATCTTGGTGCACTTACCCTCAAGGGATTCAAGAACCATGAAAAAATACCTCATTGTTTCCCCAAATTTGAAATGAAAGATTGCTCTAAATAGAAGGCGTGGTTGGGTTCCAAAATAGGACAACAAGGAGGCAATGGCATGTTGAAATCAACAATCAGATGCCCATAAATTTCTTCTCAACAAAATCTCCACATTGCTCCCCAACTTTGTTGCCCAATTCATGGGTTTTTCCTTCTGCTTCAAAAATAAAAAATTTCTTCTCCTCACCCAAAAAAGAATCACTCTCCCAAAAAAAAAAAGATTATCTATCTCAAAACAAAATCTAATTCCGTTTAACAAACTCTCCCAACCAAAAATGAACTAAATTTTTTAATTAAATAAACTATTAAAGTTTTTCAAAGAAATTAATTAAAATCACTAATATACAACATTCCCTATTACACATAAAATGATAATTTAAATCCAACATTAAATGTACATAAAAGCTCCTCAAGAAGATTTAAATAAAACTATGAGGGCTCACAAAAAGGATTAATAAAATCATTTAAAATTTCAAAGTGAAATATATCATTCTCTCGAATGATCAATAAAAAACAATTAAAATAACATATTTAAAATCTCATGGATATAACCATTCGACTCTCCAATCAATATAACACTATAAAATACCATAAATGAAACCATGAAAAAAGTGCCAAAGAAACCACATTGTAACTCCAACAACCAAAATATATAACCACATAAAAGATTAACGAAAACCAAGAAAAAATACCTCAATGAGACATACTAGTAAACCACATACGACTGAAAGGTGCTCCAGACATTACCATTAGGTAACCGGATAGTAAGACATCATCAAGGAAACATTTCACTAACAAGGTACAATGGGCTAGGGGGGACATTTGGCCTGTGACTACCTCTAGTAACCACCATCGGGGAATATGAGTACGCTCAAGCTTGTGGATCCAGGCGGAGTTGATACTCAGTACTTGCATCACTCCAATGACACATCAAAGTGCATGTGCATATAACATATATCATATACTTGAAGCAACATTAATCATTAGTAAGAGGGTCATGATATCGTAAGCCTCTCGAATATGAGTGTTACGACATCATCCCCTTCCTATCTATAATTATACAAAAACAATGATAACAGTTTATAAACATATAAGCATGTAATCTAGCATAATGACTAATCATGATAACCTTTTCCCTTAATCATCAATATCTAATCTCATTATGAAAACATTTAACATTTAAAATATCAAATCAAAATCAAAATACTATCTTACGCATGCTGGAGTTAGAGAGGTGTTACAAATTTCACATGTTTCCATCAATGAAAAAGGGGGAGATTGTTGAAAGTTTAAGGAATTTTTCATTGATATGCTTGTTGGCAACATGAGCACATGAGATACATAGTGTGTAGATACAATGTTATGATTGATGTCAAAATTGTGGCTTGGTATGAAGATTGATGTTAGACCAATTGGTGAGAAATGAGTGTGCATGAAGATGATAATCTAGTCCATCGATGCAAGAAGTTTCGATTCGATGTAGATAGTTGAGTTGTAGAATTGACTATGTCAAAACATAGTTTTCTATGTTCATAGTGCATTCGATTTTTGGTCTAGGTTGGTTCGCATTGAACAATATTTCTCTATGGTTCTAAATAAATTTTTGAGGAGGTAAGAGGATTCTAAATCCAAAATTTCACATTGCTTTGCCCTCTGGTGAAAAAGTTATGAGTAATAGAGTATCAGGTTTGCTATTGATAGTGTTTCTAGTGCATAGTGTATGTTTTGATAATTCCACACTTCATCGTGGAAGAATATTTGGTCTTGTGGATTTGTGAAAGTGTTTACAGTTATCAATTGTATCTAAGTTCCAATTGTTGTGATGTTTGGGGGTCTGTGTGTCAGTTTGAGGATGATCTGTTGGTGAATTTTAATGTTAGATCACTAGCGGTACCAACCTAATATGTTTTGAGTTATGTGGAGTTTAGATAAGTGGAAATCAGTAATGTAGGATCTATTATAAGTATACCCCAACCTATTTGATGTGTTATAAGCTTTGAGTTGTGGCGTGAAGCATGTTTTGGGCTGAAAAGTCATAGTATGCATGATACATCTAATTGGGCTGACCTAATTGATGTTGTAGGTGATTGTGAATGTAATGGGTATAAATGCAAGATCCTTTTGGTGTTGAAGAGTGATGATTAAGTTGTGTATGAAAATTCCTAATAAGAGAATACAAATGTGATGTGAATGTAGAGCATAGCAGAGTGTTAGAGCAAAGTAATATGAAGTGTGTTGATTCAGTGTTTTGAGCTTTAGTGGAACTGTATTTCATACATATTGTAGATGCATTTGTAGTAGTTCAAATCTTGGAAGTGAGCCACCCCTCTCTTCTATTCTTATCTTTTGGACAGTGAGTCCACCGAATAGTGAGTCCACCTGATAGTGATCCTTTTTATAATACCATATAACTGGTTATAATATATTGTGAGCTAATCCTCACCATGATTTTTCCCTTTTTGGGTTTTCCACGTAAAAATATGGTGTTCATGTGTTATATGCTTTGATGGTTGTTTTCATGGTTTCTTTCCTTATTGCAAATTTAATATGATATGCAGAATAAATGTTTAAATGTTTAAGTGGTTTCAAAGAATACTAATTCACCCCCCTCTCAGTATTCTAGGTGTTCAACATATGGGTCCCAACAACTAGGCCTAATGAGGTACCCATGTTAATGAAACTCTCCTAAAAGGTGGAAAAAGGTAGAAATTGCGGGAAAAGAACTACCCTCCAAAATGGAGATGATAATGTTCAAGAAAGATACAATGATGAGAGACTATGAAAGCTCCCAAAAGATAATGAGTTGATCCTTGTGATCTGAACTATTGGAAAGAACCTCTAAATGATCAAGTGATGAAGTGCCTCTGAATTTTGATACATCAAGAGATAGTGGAGGAGATGAACTCTAATGGAGCTATAGACATGCAAATTTCACATTATGCATTTGATTGGATTCAGTCAAATTAGATGTCGCATTAGGACCATTCATCAATTAATCAAGTGCATTTTCATCCATTCATGTATCAAATAAACCTTATCATTCAACCTTTATTTTGCATCATCCATTTAATTAAATAAATTAGGACTTTATTTAAATCAAATCCTAAATCATATTCCACCATTTTCTGATTTAAATAAATCAAGTATTTAAGTCCTAAAAGTCAAATCACCTAATCAACATTAAATCAACATGATCATCATCTAATCCTAATCTAATACTAATCACATCCCACTTGCATTATCTAGACCTAGCCACTTGCACAATAAATCAATTTTATTGATTTATTAAAACACTCATTTTCCCTCAACATGACAAGTCAAACAAGGCATTTATTGCTCTCCTTTCTTGTCCCCCTCTCAAAATTTATTGCAAATTTGAATTAAAAAATTCCCCCTCTTGGGCACTCTTCCAAAATCTTGCACATACATCAACTAATCACATGATGACAAGTGTCCTCAACTCATTGGCAGAATCTTAATCCCACATTGGTCCATCTTCAACACTTAGTATTTTTGAAAATCTTTAAATAGGTGCATCATCCTCAAGCAAATACTCCACAATTTGATGCAAGGTTACTCTCTTCATTTGAGATTGGATCTTGTCCATTTCACTCCATCATCTCCATCATCTATAGCAATTTCATCATCTAAGCTTATTGATCAAGGATTGGGAAAGGGTCACTAGCACATGTGACACCAATCCAATATGAGATAGTTTGCATCATGTTTTCTTATGCTTTTGCTTTAGATACTTTGTCATTTGTTTGCATTTTGAACATGATGTGTTATTTCATAAGGATGTTGAATATCTTAATTTGTTGTTGAAATACTAATGATTCTGCAGGTTTTATTGTTAGTTTTCTAATCACATTTTGCAGATTTTAGCATCCACATAATTGGCGCTAGAAGGAGGGCTTAAAAATACTGTGATATTTACGATCATAGTTGTGCAAAAATTTAGAAATCGAGTCCTGTGATTCTGCACTTTTTGTCTCTGCATTGAGTCCTTATGATTCTTCAGTTTTTCTGTCTGCCTTGTGTGTTTGAAGCTTTCGTCTGATACTTATTATCCACTTGTGGAAGTGCTTTATCATAGTAAAAAAAAAAAAAAAAAACAGTTAGTATTAAATTTTGAATCATTCTTCATGAAATCAATCCAACTCTTAACCTTTTTGTATTTCTTTTTGCCCTTTCGTGATAGTTCCATGACTTAAGCTCCTAGAAAACTTGAACCGAGAGGCAATTTTGAAGTTGGCAGTAACGATGATTGAGCTGCTGTCTTGAGTAAATTAATCTCTGTCTGTATCATCAAACTAGATTTTCCCTTGCCCCAGCTACCAGATATACCAATAGCAATAGGAGGCTCTAAATAAGGGTTCAACAGTAATGCGGCAAGACTGCGTGCAAAATCCTCTCTCCCGAGCTTGTCTGCTACTGTTGGTTGATCATTTCCCTGCGCTGCAATAAGTTGGAATTTCTTTCAGAACTTTCCGCACATTGGCTTCCCCTTCTGGTCTTAACTCTTTCATTCAGCTTTGATCTGGTCATTGACTATTGAAAGAGTTTTGACCACTGTGGTTTTGAGCTTCAATTGTTCTTGTTTTCTGTCTATTGAAAGAGTTCTGACCACTGTGGTTTTGAGCAGGAAACTTCGATTCATGCATTTAGTCCTGACAGTTGTGGTTTTAAATTCTGTCAATGACAAAATCATCAACCCTTAGGAGTTTGTACAGAAAACTGCTTTTGTGCAATTCTTTTTGATAGCTTTGACTGTTTGTTTAAATCTTTTATGGCTGCTCATTGACTTCAAGTGAAGGCCTCATGTCAAAGGAGTTGGCGCCTTGTCTATTACTCTGAAGAATTCTGTCAACAGTTATCACGCCTTGAATATACTTGTAGATTTTTATTAGACACGCCTTGTCTAAACTTCAACGCTTTAACACATCTGTGCGCAGGCAGGGAGAACGCTGGAAAACCAGTAGATTACATTCCATGAGACCACGTTTCTGTGCGGCATTACTTTGGACAGTTCACGTGCTTTTTCTAGGTGTCCACAGTTTTGTCGGCCAGGGCGATTGCAATTACAACCTCTGACAAAACGCCTCTACCTTTCCTACTTTGATTGATGCCTATAACTTATTCTAAGACTCTTATTTTGGCACAAGAGGAGAGGATGATGGCAAAGGTTGAAAAGTTGGCTTTGCAATTAATATTTGGATTTACTTTTTGAAGCCTTTGAAATGAATTCTACACGCACCTGTTACACTGGCCCGTCACATTAGTTGGTACATGCATTAAAGGGTGGATTGGTAGCGGTGCTTACTGTTCTCTTTCTGTATTTTGTAGCATCGTTTACTGTTCTTTTATCTTTGGGCATACCCTTCAATCAATGCATTCCATGAGATGTCATTTATATACATGGATTAATAGCAATGGCGCAATCCTTTATCCATACGTAAAAGTTATTCTCTATATCCAATATTAGATCTGGTCATAGCTTTTAATATAGTGTCAGTCATACTGCAGCTCGAATAAAGCCAGCAAACGATCTTCCACCCCTTCACATTTTGGCGCCCAAGCTAGAAAATATTTTGGTTTGAAATCTGTCTTCAATTCTTAGCTAGCGCAGTTGTCTCACACATTTATGATAATTTTGACTTAGAATACAAAAAAAAAGAAAAAGAAGAGCAGATCTTTTAAAGCGTAGTCTGCCCTTAACTTTGAAACTGCGCCTTTAGTAGAGGCCTTGCTAAGTGCGCTTTGATCTGATGTCTTCTTGATTACCATTGGCTGGGAAGGGTGTTTGTAATAATTGCGCACTTTGATAGTCAACATTTGAATTTAAAAACTTGTCCTTTTAAATTAATTCATTGATATAATTCATTGAGCTTTGTGAATCCTTTTCACCATTATGAACCTAGTTAAATTTGAAATTTATGGTGAAAGACTTACTTCTTGTGATTGATTTTTTTTGGCCCAATGCCTTTAATAATGTGGATTATGATAAGGGGGAAAATGGCTCTAACAAGTGTGATATCTTCTCAATGAAATCAATATCAAAACACGATTTACTTAGAAATCCTCCTTTTATTATCATTTGGGATCATGTTAGTGTTTGAAGTTGAATCAAAATAAATTGAATTCTCACATAATCTATCTTTTTTTTTTTCTTTATAGGTACAAAAGCGAACAAAGGAAAAGCGAAGGAGGTACAAAAGCAAACGAAGGCGAAAAGGTGCAAGGCGAAAGAGAAGGCTATCAAACGAAAATGAAAGGAGGAGGATTTTTGTTTGAAAACACAATGTGTTTTTTAACACTTTAAATGTTTGATCAATACTACTTCACGAAAGGAGGGAATTTTTTTTTTTGAAAACACAATGTGTTTTTTAACACTTTAAGTGTTTAATCAACACTACACGAAATTGTTTTCCTTTTCGTTTTAGAACATTAGTTTTCAATTGGGGCTAAAATGAACAATTTTATTTTCATTGCAAAGGGCTTAAAACGAACCTTAGGACACACTTACTAGATTTCGTTTTGGGTTAAAAATTGAACAAGCAATCTTCATATTTCATTTGGTGCTTAAAACGAATTCACAATTGCTTTGAAGGGTATAAAATGAACAAGTGTTTGATTTGTGTGATTGTCTTTTGAGTACGTATCCTCTCCCCTTGCGCTTCGTGCGATCTAGGGTGCAAGAGAAACACTCAAAATACATTTTATTGCTTTGAAACACTTCAATTTGGGTTTAAAAATTGAACATCTTGTGCGAGTGTGAGTAGGGGCATTTTCGCGTACATTCTCTTTCTTTGTGCCATCAAAGATCGATCGAGTTACGGATTGTGTCTTTGCTCGCTTTTGTTTATCTTAGAGGGCCTGCCTTGGGGAAAAAGTACTCACCCAAGGGACGACTCAACCCGTAACACTCTAAAGCCAAGAGTATTTCCGGGATATAAATGAGGGATTTTGTTAAACGCCATAATCACGCGGTTGGCTCCGACAAGATGGATCCGAAGGGGACTCTTGCCACGTTGGGTCAACTCCTCTGACAGAAAGTCCTTACTAGAACCCATGTGCTAGAATTTTCCAAAATCCTTAATCTATTTTTGGTGCAAGAATGGTCATTCTGAAGCCACCCCACACTTTTACGGTCTTTAGTAGAAATGGAAAGCATGCATGGGAGTTTCATGGGTGTTGATGCTTAATTTATAATTGAGCGTTAATGGAGGGAGGAGTGGGGTCAAGCATCTAACCATCATAGGGATAAGCGTATTTGGACTTGTCCAAGTGGGAATCCAACAAATATTGTCTTACACATCCATAGGGCTTGTAATTATTCTTTGTTTGAAAACACAGTGTGTATTCAAAACATTTTGCAAACAAACATTCAACATGGTTCTCAAAATTTCAAACCCTCTTTAAGACAAATATCATTGACTCAATCCATATGTTACTGCTTTCCTACGGATTCACGTTCGTAGAGGTTCCTAAGCATTGGATTATACCTCAATTTGTCTTCTTGAGTAAACAATAGGAAAACCCTTGCCTTAAGTTCATTGAATTTCCACATAAAATATCTTGTGGGGTTTAAAGAAATTAAGACATTGGACATCTTAGTTTGAAACTTTAATCAAGAGTGTGTTTGTCGTAAAAAAAGAATCTCATTAAGCAAAGATAACAAATTGGACCCCACACATGTGCTTGATATCTCTTGGTCATATTGGTCTTTTGATTGCTCTTAGAGAAAAGTGTGTTCTTCAATACCTTGGCCTAGTAAACAAAGTCTCTCTAAAGTCTTTTAGGATCAAATCAAACACTCCATCCATCTCAAACATTTATCAACATCATCCCACCAAAACAACTTTAGATCTTTGCAAACATCATTCTAGACTTGGGTACATCCTTAAACAAAGTCAATTGTTTAATTAGGTGTGTGGGAATGCATCCTTTCTCATACATCTAATTGAATTAGCAAACCTTTTGAACAAGTTCATCCTAAAGATAACATCCAACATCTTAGGGTTTACAAGCTCATCATCCACATCAAACAATCAAAATAAAAATCCCTAAGTCTAGCATTGATTCAAAGTTCCTAAACGTTCATCACTCATATCATCCACCTTTCATCCTCCATCTCATCATTGATCCTAGAGCACCTTAGAGGTCAACAAAGTCAAAACATAGGGAGAACATGGAATATAAACTTGATCCATACATCTTGGGTAATCCAAATCAGCTGAATCTTCAAAGCCTTGCAATGCCTATCAATTATCAAATTCCATGCATAGGATCATTGCCTTCGACAAATGTCAATGGTACAACAAGTGTGGGTATGCCCAAGTCAAAGTTTGGAACACATTTCCCAATGATAGATCTAAGTCCAAACCTACAAATCCACCAATCGAATAATCAATGCATGAGCCTTGAAACAAACAACGTCATTCCACCAAATCCCTACAAACCAAATGTAGATGTACCAAGTGCAAGTTTTCGAAACATGAATCCTAACTCGGAAAACTTTGGAAAAATGATTCCCGATACCAACAATGTTCATCCTATCATGCCAAATCTGAACATCATCCCAAATCAAAATGTCATCCAAAAACCATTCGTCCATGATCCCATTCAAAAACGACAAGCATGCATGCCAAAAATACTTGAACACAAGCCAAATCAACTATCTCAAGTGAGTCAAGATCAAAATCAAGAACAAATTTGGCGAGATCAAATTGCGGAACTCTCCAAAATAGTTGAGGCATTGCGCCAAGGGAAATCTCCACCACCCATATCAACATCATTCATTGGTTTAGGGATTCCCCCTTTACCTAGCACCAATCACACCACCCAAATCAATCCACATAACATCAATAAAACCATCACAACAAATCCTTTGAATATACCATCGACATCACACCAATGGATGGTATCTAATCAAACAACATTGATCCCAAATCAAAATTTGGTCTCCCAAAGACCTATCACCTCTGTCAATCCAACCATCTCTATCACTTCGATCACTCCAACCACCACTATCACGCCCATCACATCTCAACCCCTCACTACCATGATCGCTCCGAGCATATCTCAAACACTTGTCACTACATCCAACATGATTTTGAATCCACCACCACCCCCACCACCACCAATTTCCACCACATCAATCCAATACGACGCGACATTACAAACTGCTTTTCAAAAGGGATACCAACAATATCTAGCCATGCAACAAGAAACACAAGCTCAACAAGTGAAACAATCCTCTGAAGCTACCCAACCAACACGAGCACAAACACAAAAGATGACAACTATTGAAAACAAGGATCAAGATCAATCTATCACTGAGCACACGTTTACTTCATCCAATGATCAAATCGACATATGTCAAGGGTCACTTTTGAATCATGATCAAAATCCACAAACAAAACTCGACAATGAGCCAATTCAAGAAATATCAACATCACTTGACTCTATGGTCAAAGATATTCACAAGCTCTCCACCACAATTGTCGAAAACAATGATCAAAACCTCTCCATCGAGGAGCACATTGAGGATGTATCTACACAATCTGATAATCAACTCACCATACATCAAGAGCCACTTTTTAGTGATCTCTTTCAAGGAGTGTTAGGAATATTTGATCCAATTGACATAATGCATGATTCGTTGACCAATGATCATATTGAAAATGTCTCTACATCGCCTTATGAGTTAGAGGACATATCTCAAGAAGTTATTCCAAAGCAAGATCAAAATCTTTCACTAAGGTCTAGCAATGGTCATTTTCAAAACATGTTGATCCCCTTTGACCTCATGGTTACAGATGTTGAAGGAACCTTGAACTTAACCATGCCTAATGTCGACATCCAAAAGTCCTTTGTAAGAAATCCATCCTTTGAAGCCACCCATGTCAACAACTTGATCCAAAGCATGTCGAAAGCAACTCTGAAATTAATCAAGATCAAGAATTTGTATCTTCAAGATACTACAATCATCTAATGGAAACTCTCTTATCTATGCAAGATGATCATATCCACATAGCACTTACTCCTCCATCTACCCATGAGATGCTTTCTATGGATGGACATGTAGATGATCTTCAGCTAGAACAAGATTGTGTTACACAAAAAGAGCAGATTCTTAACTCCTACAATCAAACAGAGTTGTCAACATCAGGATCGAATATGTCCCAAATTTAGATTGAGGACATCATGAATAAAGATATCCATCATTATCAGCTCAAGGAAACAATTCAGATAGAACATCCAAAGTTAGTGGAGCAGCAAATTGAAACAACATCACCTACGGTGATCATTGATCAGAGAATGCATTTTGAACAAGAGCTCTTCGAACAGGAAAAATCAAAGCATGAAGGTACTACCACCACCATATTGGGGGAAACTTCGTCTCAAGCAAACATCAACATAGGGGGCACGAAGAATCCTTATGGTGAAACCATTGCCAATACTACAACCAGTCACATCATGAATCGTCATCCACCCATCACCCCATCCATGAATTGGGACCAACTTCGAAGGAAAAATTTGAATCAAAGTACGAAGAACATTAGCAAAGCAAAAGAAGCAGAGAAGAATAATGGACAAATCAAATACAAATGGATACCAAAGAATACAAAGAAAGATCATCCCTATCAAACTCCATCAGTCAAAGAAACTGTGGGGCAAAATCAAAAAGGGAAAAGTATCCATCAAATAGGTCCACAAAAGCAAAAGCAGGCTTTTCAAGCGACGTACAAAGTGTATCAAGCAGTTGGTCCTAATTCCACGCACACTTCCATATCCACCCATCATTGCTCATCTTCCCAAGTTTGGAGAGTCAAAGGTTCCAAACAGTCAACCGATCCATCTTTTATCCCTAAACACACTCCATCCACTCCTCCACGAATGATACCCAATTCTTACATTGACCGTGTATTGGCAACGACCCTTCATCATAAGGATTCTGAAGGCACTTTATCGCGATGTGCGCACCAAGACAGAGTTAACTCCGGTATTGACGAAGCAGATCAAGAATCCCAAAAGTTGCATTCAAGTGCACGTATCTTAGCAAAGCAGCTCCTTCAGGTAGGATATGGATGGCACATTATGACAGGGGCATCTATGTCAACACCACCAGGTGGTTCAACATGAATCTTTCAGAAAAAATACAAAAAAATCAAAAAAATATGAAAATCCAAAAAAAATCAGAAAAAGGATTGAAAATAGTAAAGATAAAAATCGTCCTCTAGTGAAAACCGCATGGGCGGCGCTTTGGGCAAGACCATGATGAAAACCTGGCAAACAGGCGTCATGTGTAGAATCGAGCATCTACGTGCACCAGTTCAGATGAAAGCATCTCATCCCATCCATAATAAATCAAGCATTCAATCCATCTCATCCATAATAAGTCCATCCATCCATGAACCATTTATCCAATCCATTCACATATATCTGCATCCATCATCTTAGTTATCTTGATCTTGATACAATTTTGGGGCACGCTTTATGCTTGCTTATGGTAAAACATCTTGACATGGGTCATTTTCATCGATCCTATCCTATGCAGCATTATCTGAGCTATGAAGCATTATCCAAATGAGCACTTGTTATCCGAACACCTTATCTTATCGCAAGATAATCCTTGGCATACTTTGCGTGCTTACCATATCCATCCATCCATACACTTATCCGAGCATCCATCCATTGCATTCCATACGTTGCTAGAAATTGGGGGCAGATATGTACATCTTGCTTCGAGAATAAATCTTGGTCTATGTCCTCAGACTTATGTGGTGATCCGAACATTGGCAAACGTGAAACCAAATTGGTCAGGCATTTGCAATCTAAAATCCAAAGCACTAGCCCATGGCATATTTTGACGAGAACATGTTCCTTATCAAGCTTCATCTTTCATCAAACATCAATTGATATTAGTCGCATCTAAGCTGCACGTCAAATGTCACATCAAATCATCCAACCATCTTTTGTTCCAAACCAAGCTTCAACAAACATGATCAATCAAATCCAATCAAAAAATCATCATCTCGGGATATCCTTGTGTTGCTTAACACTATCCTTGCATTGTCGTGTATCCTCGACAATGTTATCATTATCAATTCTGATCAATCCAGTCCTTGCATTGTTGTGTATCCTCAACAATGTTATCATCATCAATCCCATCAAACCCTTGTGTTGCATAACACTATCATTGCATTGTTGTGTATCCTCAACAATGTTATCATCATCATCATCAATCCATCGATCTGATCAATCCACCTTAGCTTGGTTTTCAAACAAATCCCAAACAAAGCACGATATCATCACACATGTCCATATCCAAATCCTCAAATCTTAGAAAATCCAAAAACATCAAAACATCGGAAAATCCAAAAACATCCAAAATATCAAAATCCAAAAAATCAAAAGCGTAAAACATCAAAAACATTGGAATCCGAACTACGTCTCGAGCTTAAGCGTGGCAAGGCTAATCTTTGATCAGCCCGAGACATCAAAATCCAAAAACATTTGAAAACATCAAAATCCAAAAACATCAGAAAATCAAAAAATTAAAAACATTGCAAAATCCAAAAACACCAAAAACAGCCTCAAAACATTTCAAAATGTCAAAAACATCCAAATATTTGAAAAAATCCACCCATCCGCCTCATTTCGCTTACACCCGCAATAATCAATCATCCATAATAAACTGATCGCCATCTTCATCCTTTGGCAACGCAAATAGAAACAGTCACAACAATCAGCAAAAGCAAGCTTCAAATGTAAAATCAAAATCGAAACAACAAACCATTGAACACAAAATCAAACTCTTGATCAGTCGCAAACATGTCAGTCAACCTTATATTAACAGCCTATCAATCAACTTATCAAACCATCATCCTGTACAATGCATGTCCTAGGATATATCGTTCCGACAATGGGCATCATTTATGGATATCACCTTGGATTCTTATCCTATCAAAACAAATCCCTTTGGCTAGAGGTATGAAGAACATTGGCTTGTTTGTGTACTTGATCTTTTCTTTTGATTTATCTTATTGCGCTCATTCCAAGGACCTCTCGATGATATCCGAATGAAGGATTTAGAGAGATAGGAATGGGGCAACGATCATTATCTTTTGTCTGCTGTGCTTGTTGGACACTCTTGTAATATAACTTGGCGAATACTTGCTTTGTTAGGTACGCCCTAGCAAGGTTTCCGTATGTCAAGTGTGAACAAGAATACTCCTATCTATTTGTCGAGTCAAAGTCCATCACACTAAGTACAACGCCATCCTGGTCCTTTATACCTTGATGCATCGTACTTAGGTGTGTTATCAAAAATAAAGTAAGTGACCCTTTGAAAATCCCAATCCTTGATAAGCAAATCATTATCATTTATCATCATCCATTTCTCATCATCAAATTTCTCATCATCTATCATCATCATCTCTAATAAAGTCTCGACCAATTATGGACTTGTTGGATCCTCTTGTCATCATCTCATTTCCACGCTAACATTGCATCATGAATAGTCCATCATGCATCCATCCTGCATCCACAAACCGTTAGCATCATCATCACCAATGCATCCATCATGCATCCATTCTGCATCTAGAAAACTGTCAGCATACCACATATCATTCATATCATACATCATAGGAAACATCGATCATTTCACATGCATTGCATTTGCATCATCATCATAATATAGATCTGTTAGTCTAAGCATCTCATAAATCATCCATTGCATAATCACAACATATTGCATCATCAATCTCATCCATCTCACATCATATCATCATTTAAGTTGTTTAGGATAATATAGCTTTGTTATTTTAAGCATCTTAAAATCATCTCATTTGCATCGTCATCCATAACCATCCATTTTGAACCTCTTTATCGCGAGATCGACCCTCAAATCGAATCTTTTCGCTCGATCTCTCGAGGGGGCAATGTACCAGTGTACTTCTTTCCGCTGGGGCATTTGAAAAATCATGAAATTTTTAAATTTCGATCGCGGCAGGTTTATTCTTTGAATCAACGCAACAAGTACATTGCTTCAAAGAGGGGCAAAATGTAGACATGCAAATTTCACATTATGCATTTGATTGGATTCAGTCAAATTAGATGTCGCATTAGGACCATTCATCAATTAATCAAGTGCATTTTCATCCATTCATGTATCAAATAAACCTTATCATTCAACCTTTATTTTGCATCATCCATTTAATTAAATAAATCAGGACTTTATTTAAATCAAATCCTAAATCATATTCCACCATTTTCTGATTTAAATAAATCAAGTATTTAAGTCCTAAAAGTCAAATCACCTAATCAACATTAAATCAGCATGATCATCATCTAATCCTAATCTAATACTAATCACATCCCACTTGCATTATCTAGACCTAGCCACTTGCACAATAAATCAATTTTATTGATTTATTAAAACACTCATTTTCCCTCAACATGACAAGTCAAACAAGGCATTTATTGCTCTCCTTTCTTGTCCCCCTCTCAAAATTTATTGCAAATTTGAATTAAAAAATTCCCCCTCTTGGGCACTCTTCCCAAATCTTGCACATACATCAACTAATCACATGATGACAAGTGTCCTCAACTCATTGGCAGAATCTTAATCCCACATTGGTCCATCTTCAACACTTAGTATTTTTGAAAATCTTTAAATAGGTGCATCATCCTCAAGCAAATCCTCCACAATTTGATGCAAGGTTACTCTCTTCATTTGAGATTGGATCTTGTCCATTTCACTCCATCATCTCCATCATCTATAGCAATTTCATCATCTAAGCTTATTGATCAAGGATTGGGAAAGGGTCACTAGCACATGTGACACCAATCCAATATGAGATAGTTTGCATCATGTTTTCTTATGCTTTTGCTTTAGATCCTTTGTCATTTGTTTGCATTTTGAACATGATGTGTTATTTCATAAGGATGTTGAATATCTTAATTTGTTGTTGAAATACTAATGATTCTGTAGGTTTTATTGTTAGTTTTCTAATCACATTTTGCAGATTTTAGCATCCACAGGACCAAAGTTTGAAAATGTATAAGCATGAGAGAGTTGATCAAGCTCGTGCACTGCAACAATCTATCTTCTTTGATATTCTTGAATTGTCACTAAAGTTGATGTAAACTCGTCTGTCTTTCTAGATTTCGTAAGTTGATAAATGGAAAGAATGTTGTTTACCAATTCAAGAACAAACAAGACATTAGGAATACTCTAATTACATACCCCAACTTTACCTTGACTACAAACACATATTAAAGTGTTGTTAGCTACTTTATCTTTGTTTACATTAGAAGGATAAAAGGACACATGTACACTTTTGGATAAGGAGACATAATGTGATGCTCCTAAATCAAGAACCCATTTATCAATCTTTGAACATGTAGTAGCCATTAGTAATTTTCCTTTAGATGCTAAACTAGATGAAGATTCTTGAACTCCTTGTTGCTCTGAAAGTAGATGCTCAAGGTGATGTATTCTTTTATTCATACATTTATGCCCAATTTTCTTACAAAAAGCACACTTTACATTTTGTGTTTTACTAGTTTTGGTTTCTTTATCCTTTTGTTTTGTTGCAATAAGCACTTGTGGCTTGGAATGCTTCATTGTACCCATCTGAATCAATTTGTCTTGATCCTTTGTGAGAGAAACATCAAAATATGAGAGTGATGGCATAATATAACGTGCACTAAAGGCACTCTTCGTTGCATGAAAGGTAGAAACAAATACTAAATATTGTGGGCCCATACTTAGGACTATTTGTTCATCCCATTTTTTAATTATACTTTGTTTGAGTTGATACCATTGAAGATTTAATTTATTGAAGAAATCTTGGATTGTCTTGAAGTCTTGTGGATTAAGACTTAATCAATTTATTTTCCAATTGATGTTCTCTCATGACATTTTTCTTATTAAACAATTTTTCTAATGTTTTACATGCATCATTAGGTGTTGTGGTTGAGTTAATGTGGAAGAGAAGATCAATAGAAATGGATGTACACAATGTACCATAGGATTTATCATTATGATTATGCCACTTACATTTTTCAACTGCTCCTGTAGGTTCAAATGACACAATGCAAACCTAATTTCTTAAGTTTTATCTCCATTGACTGCTTCCATTTATGAAAGTTAAATGGAGTTAGAATGATATCCATATTGCAAAATGATGCACAAGACCCTCCCGCCACCCCCCCTGCCCCCCCTGCCTTATGAATTTCGATACCCCCTTGAATTTTGACACTTTATAAGTTTTAGTGCACATAACAATTTCAAAGGAACAAATAGTGACACTTTATACTTGAGTGCGTTATCGTTTTCTTTGAAATGGGCAAGTGATATTCACTTTTACAAGAGCTCGACTCAATGTGAGTAGCTAATCAAAAGATACAATAATCACTTATGTCTAATTTTGCATTTAGAAACTAAAAGTTTTCCTTTTACAAGAAAAGACAAAAATTTGTGTTTAACATAGTTTCCACATTTTCGTGACACTAGTTGTCAGACTTGGAAAAAAAACTTTTGATGACTATTTGCAATCAAAAATCTAACTTACGATTTGAAAGTTATGAAAAAAATGAAGACTTTTCCCCTCTTTACAACATTTGATTAAATGAAAAAACCCCTCCCCTGATATGCTTTTTAATGAAATTGATGTTTTGCTTAGTAATGAATGCTAAGAGTGTTATTGAGAAAACATTGCCGAGATAATAGGAGGTTTGTTAGGTCATGGTTACATTAAAATTTTTAACTCCTCAAAGAGTCAATTAATTACAATGAATGCTAACTTTATTAATATGACGTCAATTTTGGGAGTCGTTGGTGGCAGTCTCATAACTTCAAATGACCTCTGTACCTTGTTGCTTCCTCAACCTCATTACCTGCTTCGAATGTAGACTGAGTCAACACAACTTGATACGCTAGTCAATCTGAAGATTGATGGCGGAGGTATATAAACCAAAAACGATGGCCATGACCCGGGAATGGCTTAGGTTGCCTTGTGACAGGCGCAGTCCAGCAGGTAATGGAGGTTATGCATACAACACATTCCACGTGAGCTCTCAATCATGCAGTTGCATGGCAGAAAGTGGAAAGGCGAGGTGGCTGAGTCATGTGCCTGGCGTGGAGGTCGTTGGCCGCTTGCTGAAAAAAGTGTTAAAGAGTGTTGGAAGTTTGGCACTTCTACCCCTCAGTCAGTGCTGAGCGGTGATTATAAAAGAAGGCACAAACATATAAAACTTATGTTTTCATGCCACCATGGTAAACCTCAATAAATCGTAACCGATCCGCTCTTGCCCAACTGACCGATGACTCTCAAGTTGTCAGCATAAACAAGGAGACGTAGTCAACAGATAACATCATGTACGCAATTTTTTACACGCTCCATTAGTTTGAACGCCTCTCCTTCAAAATTTAACCATATTTTGAACTATTCAGAATGTTGCACGCCTTACTTTTGCTGCATAAATATGACCGGATTTCCCATCTCCTTTTGTATCTTCATCTGCTAAGTTATCTGGTGTTTTTCCATTTACCTGAAGCTCTGCAGCATTTCTTCTCAATATGGGGAAATCAATGCTTATCATGCTCATAGCACTTTTTCATAAATACATATTTCATTAATTTTATAGATTATATTAACACCAAATTATTTAGAACAAACTTTTGTGGTTCTCATTTGAGTAAGAAGAAAAATTGAAGGAAATTGTTTGGTTATAAGTTGATATTATCCATTTTCAGATATATGGGAAGAATGACCTCATCCATCCTCAATCATCTTTTGTACAATAACATAATAAAAGGGTTTGATAATAATCTATAAGGTAAGTGGCTATGATTTTTTTAAAGTGTAACAAGAAAGCCACATAACGTCAAGTTCAATATAAATATTGCAAAATATAATGTTATCAAATTTAATTGTATTTAAATTTTATAATGTTATAAGTACTATTAGTTATAAAAAGTAGATGCATACAATTTGCATGTAAATTAATATAACGTCCAACCATTTTTTTAAAATTAGTACATAAAAACTAATCAAACATGTATATGTAGAAGGATATGAACATATTGATTTTTTTTATTTTTATTTTTCATCTTTCTTTGAAGTTATTCAAATTTATAATATATATAAATAAATGTTATGTCAAATATGAAAATAAGGAAGAATAAAAATAATTTTTTAAACAAGAAAATATTTTAAAAAAAAAAAATACAATGAAAAATATAATCACACCTGTGAACTACTATTCATATTCTTATCTCTTGCAATTAATAGTTCTTTGCACAAATTTAAATCATATATTTCATTCATCTAATGAATTTTAGTAAGACCAATTAACTTAAGCAATCTTTTGAAGAGGAGTTTCTAGGCCCTCACAACATCCCTACCATTGGATAGCCTATTCCCCACAATATTTGTTCTAAAATCAAGAGCCATACAACTCCAGAATCCACCATTAATGGAATCTTGAAAGGTTTTCACCAAAAATAAAAATTCACCCAATTGTAAAACTAAAACTACTCATTTAGCTCTAATTAAGAAGCATAATTCTCTTTTACAATCAACTATATTCTACAAGAATCTTGTAAGCATCAAGAGACATTTATTTTTTATTTTTCCAATTCATTTTTCTAAAATTAAAATGGAAAGCTACAATGTAAACCTCTTCTTTCTCTTAAATAAAAACAAGAAGATGATTCTTATTCACTCACATACAACATGCAGAATCAATAAATACTAATTTATTTCTCAATTAAATTTATAATTCAATAAAATTAAAACACATATGATGTAATCAATAGGCGGAGGAATGCCTCCCAAAGATGCACACACATGACTTGCTTTTGCTCTTTTTTGTCAAAGGGTTCCGGATCCCTTCAAAATCTGTTTTACCCTTTATCAAAAACAATGCTTTATTTTTAAAATTGAGAATATTGAAAGCCAAAGTAAAGTGTAGAATGAAAACACTCTTTCCTTTTTAAAAAATAAAAATCACTAAATCCATAAAATACTTTTATTCCTTTTCACATTTAAACTAATTATTTTTACAAAGAAATTATGCAATTTTTAAAAAATATTGTAACATACAATATTTTCTACTTTATTTCTAACAATGATACCAATTTATCATTAAGATATTTAACTACTAAAATTCTAACTCAATCACTCAATTAATTTAAAAATTAAACATAACATAATAATCCATAATCATAACTAACTTAGATAAATAGATCACATGTTTACACAAGATAAATCTAATAACTCACAAATTGGATGTGAGATGGAATAGAAAATACATACACATTCATCTATGTCAATGATATATAAATTAATGAACATTGGTGGAAACACTTACAAACTTAATTAAAAATCAATAATATATTTACAAAATAAAGATGATTGAAGAACAACAAATAAATGAATGATGTGAAATAACCACAACATAATATCATATAACCACATCTAACTAAAGACCATTAACTACTAATATGATCCATATAAAAATCTAGATGTGTAACCAAATAATTTGAAATGAATGACTTGGGACTATCCAAGGAAATTTAGGGTATAAAGATCATAAAAGATAGAGCAAACATTAATATTTTCTTGTAACAAAGCAAGTATGTGAACTCAATGATGGAGAGATTCAACATGTTAGTTTGTAAGTTTTTGAGCATTCTCATTTTTATGATGATTAAGTTATCAATAGAGTACTATTTTTTGCATCCAACAAGATAGAGGACATGGCTTGAGTAACAAGTAACTTACACTACTCCTATTAGGATTTCTATGTTTGCTATTTTATGTACACAACTCTAGACATTGTCCAAGTAGTGGGATTCCTTTTCTAATTCATGGATAATCCTATATGAGATGATTGTGATGTAGCTAAGAGGACCTTTATATATTTGTGGGGTAAGTTATCATGGTGATACAAAAAGGGACCAATAATTAGTAGATCTATTAATGTATTTTTGAACTCATATTGGGTAGGTGATGACAATAATAAAAGATCCACCATTGGTATGTTTTTAATTTATTTGGAGATGTTATTAATTGGATGATAAAGTAGTGGGCCATGGTCATTTTTTCCAGTACAAATATTGAGTACATGGCATCTACTCATTTTTTTTAAGGAGTCCATATGAATTGATAGACTATATTTAGATGTGAGGTTAAGTTAGGGAGTTATTAATACCTTTGATTATATTAGAGTGCCATATGTCTAGAAAAGAACCCAACCTTCCATGCAAGGATAAAGGATATTAATGTATAGTAGGTCATTTTATTCATGACATGGCATATGGTGGTAGGGTGATGTTGGAGAGGTTTCAAAATTTGGTGAATGTTGTAAATGTATTGATAAAGCTAGTGAGCACATAAAATTTTAGGTGGTCTAATGAGTCTATCGGCCCAATGGCTCCTAATAGTTGGTTAACATTATTCATATTACCCTTTTCTCTTTCAAGGTATATTAAAAGTGGGAGAATGTTGGATAGGTGCAGTCAACCACCTTATAATTTTAATGTTTGAAATTAATTAATTAATATTATATTTACTTATTATTTATAAGCTCACATGGAAAATATTGTACCACTTATAACGACCACTATATCATGTGTTTATCTTATTATTGTACATGAATAATTTTTTATAAGAGAATATATTTCCATGAAGGATGTGTAAGATCATCTATGATGGATCTATAGTGATGTAAGAGATATTATGATGTGCAAGAGGATGATTGCAGGGGAGTTACATTGTTGACTAGGAACCTTGAGCAACTTGATATGATATATGTTATGATGGATAATAGAGGATTTTTTAAGGGAGATTATTTAAAATAAAGCACCTAATTTGTGAGTGGATTATTATGGATCTATTAAGCATTATTATAATTTTAGATCTCTTGACCTACTATTTTAACAAATTTGTGTTGATTCATTATGGAGGGCTATTGGAATTTGGTTCCTATATTTAGATAACACATTTGGGCCATTATATTGGCTCATGCTAAATGTCATTTATCACTTATAGTTTTATATATTGAATCTAGTATATGTTGGGTTCTTGGGTTGGAGCTATTTTGGGTTGTATAATTGATTTGTAAGTATTATTATACTACTGGATAATTGCTCCAATTTTACATGTTGGTGATATTCTTGTAAGGGCATGTCCTTGGATATTATATTTTGACTATTTCAATATTATAATTGATGTATTCTTTAGAGTGTCATTTTTTTCTCTTGAAAGTGTTTTATCATTGTAAAAAATCTTATTATGGTATAATCTTCTATGTTTTTTTTTTGTAATTGTAAGATTAATTATTTCTACACATACCCCGGGCCTTCAAATTTTAGTGTATAAAACTTATTTTACACCATTGATTCCTTTTAGAATCATATATCATTTCTTCCAAGAGTAGGCAACAAATTGAATTGCATCCTCTTCCATCATGAGGATGAGTATAAAATATATTTATAATTTCTACAACCAAGCCCTACTCTATATCTTGTTTGTGTTATTGAATTTTGATGTATTTGATTTATTTACTTTATACTTCAATTATTTTCTATTACCACCTTTATTTTTTCCTTGATTCCTCCTTTGCAAACCCTTTCCCACTAACTCTAAATACCTTTTTAAAATGCTATAGCTATATCTTGAAATCATTGATCTTTCCTTGGTATTCTCTAGATAACTTGTTCAATTCCTTTGTAGAAGAAGTTTATGTTTTTTCTATTTTTCCCTTCATAATAACATGGGTTTTAAGGGTTTTGGAATGAAAAAAATTACTAAAGGGTGACTTGTATGTGATATTTCCCTTACATTTGTAATGTTCTAACCTATTATATTATATTTACAATGAAATGATAATGGGTGTATTTTTCTAAATCTACAACATTCTTATTAATAGTTAATTCATCCTTTCTTGACTTGCTATTGTTCTTTTTTGGCTTACTACAAATAACTATTATGCTATTTTGTCTTATTTAGATGTTGATTATGTTATCTTGTATGAAATTGATATTTCTTCATCAATCACAGGTCTTCCATTCCTATCCATTTCCATAGGCTAGCAATATTTTTACTTTTATCATATTATAATGCCCTCAAGAAATTTTATTATAAAATATGCAAAACCTTTTATTAGATTTTAAATTAAATAAAAATTCAAAAGAATAACACACAAATCTAAAAAATGATTTGTTTATAGAATATATATTGTCACTTAATTTTTTTATAAATATATTCTTCTTAAATGTGTGGGACTTTTAGAAAATACATATCCATTGCAACTACCAATATATTTCAATATATCTAAAGTGTCAAAAATATCAAAATGTATTTTGAAATATCAATCTGGCTTGAAATGCCGATGCAACATCCATTTGAAACCAATTGATTGTCATCAATTTAACTATAAAATCCAAGAGTTATCATTATCAAATTTGATAGTAGAAAATAATTCTCAAATTATGATAAAACTAGAAAAAACTTTAAATAATATTTAAAATAAAATATTTACATTATTTAATAATAACATAGGATTGAAAATGGAGGCACAAATTCTAATACCTTATTTTCGTATCAAAATAAAATAAAAAAATAGCTCACTCCATAGTCAATTGTACCATGATAATATGTCATAAGTAGGTTGTTAGTTGTCTAAGAGTTATAACTCCTCAAAATCCAACACACCCATTATATTATTATTCTACTATTAATTATTGCATTAAAATAATGATAAATGTTTTAAGACCTTTAAATCAAAATAACATTTTCAATCTTTATTGAGAAATTAACAATTAGACCATTCTAAGTGAAATATATGAAATGGAAACATTATAGTGAAAATAAAGCACATCTATTTATAAAACCTAAGGGATTGTCTATGAAAATAAAAAAACAAAAAGAAAACTGACAAGATGTTGTAGGTGAAACCTACTTTACTAATAATTACCATTTTTTATAAGACTATATAAAAAATTATGAATTTCATTAAAAAAAAAATTAGATGACAAAAGGAAGAAATTATAGAAAAGCAAAAAAACGTATCTCAAGTTTGAAAATATGGAATAAGAATTAGGAAATTACATGAATTTAACTAACATAAGCAAGCCAAACAAATCCCTATGAGTGAAATGGACTTGAAACCATTAATTACAATTGGATGTTACCTTGACATAATTTGGATGTCTGTAAGATAGGCATGATTAGGTATTGACCTTTACTAAATCATAGTTTATAAGCCCTCTAGTCATTTACAGTGTCATTTCATCTCTAGATTATGACATCATGCCTCTATTTGACATTCATATCGACCTTCCAACAATTGAGGAAGTTAGAATAGATAAAAATATTTTTCAAAAAAATTATTTAGATGAAATTTTGAGGCTCTAATAAGGGAATGCAAGGCATATGAGTAAATAAAAATGAAATGATGCA
Organism: Sequoia sempervirens; assembly: GCA_007258455.2. NCBI lineage: Eukaryota > Viridiplantae > Streptophyta > Pinopsida > Cupressales > Cupressaceae > Sequoia > Sequoia sempervirens. The sequence continues at coordinate 129,075,758 of VDFB02373365.1, read as the reverse complement.
AAACTAAGAATAGTTAAAAATAAAATAAAAAATAAAAAATAATAATGATTTTACTCATATGAACTGTTATGTAGATAAAAGTTATTTAGGCTATCAAGAAAGTTGAGAGTATAATGACCTATATGTATTGGAAAGTGTAACATGTATTTGGACAAACCATGCACTATAAGTAGAGTAAGGGGAGTGAATTTTAGTTTACCATGATTGTGCTTCTTGGGAGGATATTTATCAGTCTTTATGTAACCAGGGAAGAAGGTGGGTGATGATGGAGAAGACTAGAGAAAATAATTGTAAAATTATTCAAAGAGTATAATATTATTGTATTAAAGGAGTGAGGGGTATCGTATAAACCTGGCATACATTCAAATTGAGATAAAAAAAAATCCCATTTGGAATTAGCACTTCACTATATGTACTCTCATTCCAAAAGAATGCATTGCAAGTATGTATCTTATAATTAATATACAAGGAAGAAGGTTTAAATCATGTTATTAAAAGAAAAATATAAATCTCTCTTTACCTTTAATCTTCTCTAAGATTGACTCATCTGGTCAGATTGTCCCTGAGAAGCTTTATACTCAGAACTAGATTTGGTAGACCAATAACTATTAAGCATACAATAGAGGTGGCAACTTGGCGGGCTAAGCGTGCCTATATATAGCTTATTATTGTTGGTTAAAGATCTCTACTTTTTTAAAAAAGTAGCATGCAGGTGGTGACACCAGGTGTCCCTTGGTTGAGGAGAAGAATTACCCCATGTGATGAATATCCAAATAATATAGACATGCAAATACTTTCATATTTATATTTCCCATTTACTCATATAATGTGGGGCGTGTGTAAAAAGGGGTTTGATGTTCCACACTTTATTATTGTTGTTTATTTTCTTTCTATTTTATTGTCTTTAGTCTAAGTCAATAGGTATCCCAGGTCATGGGTTTAATTTCTAATTTTTCCATAGTGTGGATGAGAGTCCATTGTACATCACTTGAGAGGTTATTGGATAGAATCGTCTGTAAAGAGTTGAGCTCTAGATCATTGAACTAATTTTTTATTTGTACATAATGTGGATGAGGGTCTATTGCACATCACTTGAGAGCTTATTGGATGAACTCATTTGTAAAGAGCTGAGCTCTAGATCACTAAACTAAACTCTCAATTCCTCTCAATAAAAAAAAATCAATAAGTTTTTTTTATAATAACATTTATTTAATTGTTGTGTACAATAAAGAGTGCTTGAAACATTTTTGATGCAAAATAATAGAGATCCTTTATAATTTCTAAGTATTTTATCTTTCAACAAAAAAAAATATTTAACCTTAATAAATTAAATATTTTTAATGTTCAATAAATAAAATATTACTATTAAATTATATGGTTTTTTAAATTTTAGACAATACAAATTTAATAACATGTTCACTTGACAATAAAATGAAATTGTCCTTTCTAATGTTAGAACATTCTATTACATCATCTTCAACATCTTGGATATAGTTTTTTATGTTAAAGGAATGAGGACATATATGTGGAATTTGGCTTGCACCCAAACATAAATAGACTTGGTGTGGACAATTTATACCATTAGTATGATGAATTTTTTTCTTAAATTCTCTCATAAACATACCAAGTATACATGTCTAGTAATATACCCATTACCATGTCATGTCGAAATGTCCACTCTTTGCATTTCTTGATTTTAGAAAAAAAATCACTATGCTAATATGTGGCAAGTACTTAATTATGATAAAATTCTTATTTTAAATGACACGTGAAATATACATAGCACAGAGATGAAAATGCAAGAGAATACTAGTTTAGTTATTTTACTGAATAATATATCTATAGTATGCTGAGATATATTTACATTGAGTGAAAATTTAGCATTTTGTGTGAGATCCAGGAATGTTGTATCTTTTTAAAAATTGTTGTAACCTATACATATAGTTGGTGTCCAAATTTTTAACATGTCACTTTTCTGCTTGGTAAATCTGTGCTGCTAACATGAGTAATATAAGATATTCCTCGATTGCAATTTACAAATACATCAAAATACCTTGGACTACCCAAATATGATAATATCCATTGATTATTTGGTATAGGTCTATATACCAACATCACAACTCTTTATTAATTATCATCAATGGTGTTCGTAGAAAAGGACAAGCGTAAAAATATTCTAAAATTAATTGCTCAGTACATACCAAATTCTGAAAAAAAGTAACATATGGGTCTCCAAATTTTAGGATAAAAACACACAACATCCATGGGCAATCAAAGTATTTAACATAAAAAGCATTCTTTAAAAAAGTTGTTATGGATGTTCATAGCTCTGTAAATTTTAGAAAAGGAGGGGGTGTTCAAAATCATAATCTAGCATTTCATAGAAGCACAATTAAACTCCAACGTCTACAGTAAAACAAATTAATTTTCTACACATAAATGCCGAGAAAAGCACATGCCTACTTTACCTATCTATGTTGTAGAAATATGGCCCCTTGTCATTTTCGTGGCCTTTTAGGTCTTGCTTCATGCGATTTGATATATTTTGCTTTGATTTTATGTCGTGATATGGCTTGAACATGCATATTTAGGTACTAAAATTCAAATAATGATGTCTTGGGAAGGTGTTGTGAAGTGTTGTAAGACATTTCTACATTCTTCTAGACTTTATTTATTATAAATTACCTAAAAATAACCTTTTTATTCATTATTAAGTTCTATTTTAAAGTGTTGTAAAGTCTTGTAACAAGATTTCATGCTTTTCTAGGCACATCTTCACTATTTATCCCTTTCTCATGATTTATTTGACCCCTTTATACCCTCATATGACTTAATTAAGTGTATTTTTGAATATTATTCTAACAAACAACATTAAATACAAGATAATCCCCAACACGTATTTTTAGGTCCTAGGTGGGACCCATTCGCCATGGGTGGTGAATGAGTCCCCCTTGGCTCCAAATTCAAAATTTTTAAATTTTCCTTTTGGGTTTTTATTCAAAATCACTTGATGTTGGCCTGTGATGAGCTATGAATGGTTAACTAAGGCACAAGTGTGTATAAATATGTGATTTTCACCTCATTTTACATCTCCTACAATTCTCCAACATTCATACATCATATTCAAACATTCAAGCATTCTACAACATCAATTCAAGCAATATTCAAACACTTCAGAGCATCCATTGACATTACTTCAGACTTGCATTATTAATGGTTTGGTAAGTTGATAGCTATTGCATGTTATTAGTTTATCATTATCTTGCATTTCATTATTTTATTAAGGGTTTGATTACCAAAAGTGGGGTTTGACCAAGGAAAACCCCTATTGCATATGTGTTTGTAGACCTAGGTGTGCAGATTTAACAAGCTTTTTGGTGTTGAAGATTGGTTTACAAGTCAACTAGGTGCTTCAAGTCAACTCAAGTCTATTGCAAGCTTGGAGAAGGTTTTTTGTTCGTTTCCTACAAAATTGACTTCGACAACCCGACATGTAGTGATTTCCAGATTGGTGTTGCATAGTTGTCTCCTAATTTTTTAGAAATTTGGGAGAGTAATGGTTCACCACCTATGGCGAGTGAGTCCCACCTCAAGACTGAAAATCTAAATTTTGTCAAATTTTGGATCACGACATATAGAAACTTGTTTTTGACACCTTTTCACCAAGAGAAGGGCTAATTCACCACCCTAGGTGAATGAGTCCCACTGTGAAAAATTAGTGATTTCAACTAGCGTCCACAACATTCCAGATTCATCAGATTTTGTCCAGGTGTACTCAGATTCATCCTATTTCTTTTTGTTCTGCATATTTTCTTCATTTAGTTCATTGTTGCATATCACAATGTGTTTTTCAAACATAACTTAAATCTCACTTTTGCATTCATATTTAATCATTTATATCACTCAATTAAATTTAGTTTACATCATCTAACTTAGACAACATTTCACATAGCATAATTTGAATGAACTAGTTTGCATTTTTGGCCCTACCTCTCTCCCTTTAGGTGAAAAACCTTAGAAGAGTTAGAGAAGTCCTAGTGAGCCAAAAATCAACGGTTCATTTTGGTGAACCCATGTTTTGAACACTTTTCATTTCTGATTTCATTTTCATATTGCATACTATATTACTTTTGCATCAACATTTGAATTAGGACATTGTTTTGTTCTTGCATTCTAGGCATTTTCATATTGTATTAGCGAAAAATTGATTTAGATTTCATTTTTGCATTGCATCTCATTAAAAAAAATGAAACTTTGCATTCTGCATCTTTGATTGCATTCTGTAGAGCATTAAAATCACATTCAAATTTCAGAAAAACACAAAAAAATATTATACTGGGACTAATTCACCACCCTAGGTGAATTAGTCCCTCTGCACTTTTTGAACATTTTTGGCAATTTGTTGGAATTTTTTTGCATTTCTATTTTTTGTAGTTAGCTATTTGTTACAGTTAGTAGAATTTATGTTCTTTGCATATTAGACATCTTAGATTACCTTGAATTTGAATTCACCTCTCCTTTGTAGTACTTGTATGAGTGTTTGGTGCCTCGTTGATAATAATTTAGTGAGAAGAAGTTCTAGACTCATGGCTTCCCATGATAGCACTTTCGTTGTGGACCTTGGGATCTCATGACCTCCTACTCCTAGTATGGACAATGGTGAATTAGGCACTGAAAATACTACTTCTATGCCTTCACCTTTCCATCCAATGAATGTTGACACCCAAAACAACTCCCTCCTGCAAGAAAAAGTCATTAATATTCATGAGGATTTTGCACATTTACAACAAGATTTGTCACTAGAAAACATATTCTCCACTGCCATACCTGCTATTGACAATTTTCATTGTTTGATTGAAAGTGATGATGGCTTGCAAGTGATGAAGATATTTTCCAAGATTTACAATAAACATCCCTCTTCTAATACTCAATCCACAAACATTCCTATAAGCCAAGGAGGACCTCAAGCTCCTCCCCCTTCAACCATAACATCTATACCAACTTACACCAATATGCAAGTCCACAAAACTATGCAATAGGTTAATTATGTGGTTGCTTCTTTCTTGATTCCACCTAGCATTCCTACTTCTCTCGTGGCATCACAAGTCCCCTCCACCACCTTCACACCTCATAGTATTCCTTTAGGGAAAACTTTAGTGGTGAATCTTCGCCAATTGGTGAATAATTAAAATCGAGACCTCCAAAATTGGCAAATAGTACAAGCTAAAAATGTTGTAGAATCGCCAAGCTTTTACAAAAAAATAATTTTGTCTCGAGTAATTCGCCTATGTAAATGATGCGTCATTGGAACCGATTTTCCAGTAGTTTATACTATAATTACAAATATTAATTAAATTCACCAGTAATATTATATTACTACCATTAATTTCAGGGCAATATCACCACAATAATAAATTACCATTTAATTTTAAGGATATTTTAGCCTTGAATAGGGTTTTAATTTATTTCCATCAAATCATCGATTATCATTTTAATTAGATGGCTGCAAGTTGATTTCGCGCCCTAATATGCACGTTCCTTTTAAAAGGCTTGTTGAGGACCAGAAATTGTTTTGGTCCACATGATTAGGTTTAATCGTGTGGACCAAAAAGATTTCTGGGCCTCAACAAGCCTTGTAAAAGGCACATGTGTATTAGGGTGCAAAATCATACCAAAACAAATTCTGGGAGTCAATAAACCTTTTAAAAGGAGCATGTGTATTAGGGTGAGGAATCAACCTGCAACCGTTTGATTAAAAAGCTAATCAATGGTAAAAAATTCACTTTTCATTTAGTCTTAATTTTAGAGTGATATTTTAAAAAAATACTTAATCCATGTGTGCTCCAATGCGATTTCGATAGTGAATTTATGCTTGGTGGTGAGGGGCTCTACCCCTCGACCTTGCCTGTATCGCGATAGGAGCGCGTCGGGGCCATTGTCCCCAGACCCCGTGAGGGGGCGTTGCCCCCTCGACCCCCACAAGGGGGCTCTGCCCCCTTGACCCCTGTAAGGGGTGCTACCCCTTGACCTCGTCGATGGCTACCGCCCTCGGGCCTCTACTTCAATATTACAAAAAATAAAAAATATATGGGGGAACTACGTTGACCAACTATGCAAATTTTTAAAGGGGAGATTCGCCATTGTAATTAATTTTTTTAGTGATTATTTGCTAGGATTCGCCACTACGATTATTATTTTTACCAATTATTTATTATGATTCGCCAAGATTTTATAGATTTTTTTAATATTATGCATAGATTCGCCAAGAAAATTAATATGTTTTTTGAAATAAAAGGAAAGATTCGCCAAGATTTTACACCTTCACCGAGGGGGGGGTTCTTAAAGTTATCCCTAGTATTCATTTCACTTCACCTAACATCACTTACACTCCACCTTTTTCTCTTACACCTCAACCCACTTACCCCGATCCTGTTCTTACAGAACTCCTTAATACCATTTCATCCATGCAACACCAACTTTCCACCATTAGCCAAGGTCAATTTGCTCCAACCACATAACATGTCCCTAGTAGCCCCTTATCCTTAGAAATCTTATGTACCCCAATGCCACAAGGGATAAAAATGCCTTGGTTTGAGAAATTTGGAGGTAAAGGAGACCTGTCAACCATGTTAATGCTTATTCAAATTTGTGTAGTGACTTTGTCCTTGATGATAAATTGCTAGCCAAACTATTTCCAAGGACCTTGTAAGATACTGCATTAGAATGGGTTTCCAACTTGCCTAATCATTCCATCCATTCATTCAATGAATTGGTGGATTCTTTCATTAGTCATTTTCAAGTTCACATGACACCTAAAAAGACAATGGCTGACCTCATGTGATGTAGACAAAACACAGATGAAAAAATAACAAATTTTATCTCACAATACCAATCCGTGTATGCTCAAATTGATGTCAAGATTCTTGATGCGCATCTACAAAAGATGTTATTGAAAACTCACACACACACACACCTTCAGGATAAGCTAACAATGATGAAATTACCTTCATTTATGCATTTATGCACAACCTTGTGTGAATACATAACTTAGTTTCAAGTTGTGATTCAAAATCCACTTCTAACCAAACTGAAAAACCTGAACACAACAATCAAAACAACACACAAAACTTTCACAAGAAAAATGAAGGCTTTTTACAGTTCAATCCACCTCCTCCTTCACAACTGTAACCAACCCAAAAAATCAAACTCACATGATAGTTGTTAAATCAACAGTTCCTTATAAATATGGGGACCCGAAAAGACAATTTACTCCCTTACCCGATACCCTTCATAACACAATGAACCAATTAATTCAGCAACACATGCTCACTTTGCCACCCGTTCGACTGCTTGATCCAAACCAGCCCTTACCACCCACTTTCAAACCTAATGCTTATTGTCATTTTCATCGCCAGAATGGACATGACACTAAACACTATAAGTGCCTAAAACATTTATTCAAGGCCTAATTGATTTAGGCCATTTAATTGTAGGTGTTAATGATCAAGGCAATAAGTCTGTTGCACCCCCTAACCAGAACTTACAAATTTTCACCAATCCTAGATGCCTAAACACACTACTTCATTTGTCAAGGCTAGTGAACCTTCAAACACTGATGTAATGAAGTTGTTGATACACACAATGAACAACATGATACATCCCCACCTGTTACTGAAGATGGTCTTATGGATCAACTTGTGGCTACGATAGACATTATCCCTCGTAAGGGGCAAACCACTAAATCTCTTGATATGACTTTTCTACTAAAGACATACTGCAAAAGCTTCTTGATGGTCCTCTCTACATAGCTGGTAGAATCTACGATATTAATAGATCCCACTTGTGGTGAGAATGTGATCACGAAGGAGTTTCTAGTATTACATGAGCTATATGAAGATGATTATAATAAACCAATTGCATGGATTAAGACACATACTAGTTTTTCATACCCTACGATCAGATCAATCATACTCCCCTTACAAGTTGGACCTAAAGCTTCAGATGTAACATTTTGAATTATTTCGCAATCTGACCAATTTCGTTTGTGGCTAGGCCACCCTTGGCTTCACTCAATGAAAGTGGTCCCCTCGGTTGTTTACAAGTTTTTTAAGTTTCCACATGGAAATGAGATATTTACCATACACCATAGTGGCTTTAATCCCTTATCATCTATAGGTAACTTTTCATTAGAAGCCTTGTGGATTGCACCCATGGAACCCATCACACCTCGAAAGGGATTCTTTTTCATAGCTTACCAGAAGTTCAAAGCCAAAAAGATACCCAAATTGTCTCTTCGTAACACTTCCTCGTCCACTTCCACACCTCCTATCATAGATGAAACCATGCTTCAACCTGAGTATGACATTGAGAAAACCATACAACCTCCTGAAAAACCACCCCTAGATACTTCCCAACCATCATTTAAATGACCAAGGGAAAATGAACAAACTCCTTTCACGCCTCCCTGCATTAAAAAAGTATATACAGTTAAAGAGAAAGTGGTTTATCCATCATCTTCAGTTTCTTTTGTTCTTCCCTCTTCCAAAGTAGAAGAACCTATGATGCCTCAATCTTCTCTTACAGCTCAACAACTCCAAAACAAAATTAAATAAAACAACGGTGCTAGGGAATGTAGGCATCATCGTCGTATCCTTACTTGTCAATCTTACATGGAAAAAGATAAAGAAAATCAACCTTTACCTTTGATAGAAGTAATAGATGATCACCCTCCTTCTCCTAACCTGCCCATGACAGTCTGGTGCAACCTTTGCAACAAAATGAACCAATCCAAAAACCTCAACTTTTGATACATTCTTCCTTAGAAATCACCCTTCGTCCTCCTATTGTTATTAATCTTGATGATGATGATGATGATGTGACAATATAAAAAATAGATGAAGAAGTGAATAATGATTTAAACTCTTTATTTTCATCTACAATGAGCTTAAATGATAAATCCTCTCCACCAAGAGAAGAACTTGGTATGACTCCTAGTTTGATGCTCGCGATTATTTTTTTTGATAGTCAATTTCCCTCACATTACACTAAACATGATTGGGAGGTGGATGACTTGTTAGATGGTTGACTTGCATTCACCTAACTATCCTTTTTGATTTTCTCTTTTTATTTATTTTTTCCTTTTCATGTGTGTATTGTGTTCTCTCGTAATGTGTGTTTGATGTTTCCTTCTCTTTGTACACTTCTTCTATTCATACCTCTATTCTTTTATATGTCATACCTTGTCTTTTTCATTTTTTTTTTGTGTTCCCCTTTTGGGGATGATGCAAAGCGTAGAGACACCCTATGTCTCTTCCATGTTGACCCAAAAGGTCCTTGTCTTTTTCACTTTTGTTTTGTGTTCTCCTTTTGGGGATGATGCAAAGCATAGAGATTCCCTATGCCTCTTCCATGTTGACCCATTCAGTCCTTTTGCTTTTTACTTTGTCTTTTCTTGTGTTTTCCTTTTGGGGATGATGTAAGGCATTGAGACTAAAATCTCTCCTTCATGTTGACCCAAAAGTTTTTTTACTTTTCTTTCACCTTTTCATTTTCTTTTCATTTGTTTTTTCCTTTTGGGGATGAAGCAAAACGTTGAGACTGCAATGTCTCTTCCATGTTGACCCAAAACAGACTTTATTTTTTCCTTTGTTTTCACTCTCTTTATGTCATTCTTCCAGTTCTATGTGCTTTGGGGAATGATGACAGTTCTGAGCTCTTTCATAAACACATTGCAGCGACAAACATATTGATCCCAAATCCATAGATACCTTATGTGTTTGGTGTGCTTTCTTTTCTAGGGGGCAACTCCCTTTTCTTTGCTTTTCCTTGACAAGACACAACCTCACTTCGAAACATATGACTTGGCATAGGGCTTTCCAAGTTGGCTCTCATGTCTTGTTTTCTTTTTTCTTTTTCTTTTCTTCTCTACTTTAAATTAATTTCTCACAAAATGATTTTTAGCCTTCTCGTTTATATGATGTGTTTGTCACTTTGTAGATGACATTGGGTGTGATTTCCTTCATAAGTTTGGTCTATCTTAGCATATTGCATTCCTCTTAGTGGTCCGATGCAACACATTGCATCCCCTAAGTTGTGAATATGCTATTCTTTGATTGGTCCTCTCTTGCAGACATTAGACACAATGTTCCCTAAGTGATTGACCTTGCATGAACTGAACAAGACTCCTTTGAACATCTTTTACACTTTTATTTTTTTTGCATTTTTACATTTTTTCCACCTTGCATAACACAACTCGCATGACTTTGGTACCTTTCTTTTTGTTCATGACATTTTCTTTGTGGTGCCTTGTTAAAGTTGTCAACATGTGTAACTTTAATATGGTTGAGCGGGAAGCCCAACTAGTGGCATGAATTTTCCCCATAGCCACTTTTGTGTTTGTGAGTGCATACCAACTAGTGTATGTATCTTACCATTTGGGCTTTCTCACCCCGTGGAAAGTCAAAATTTTTGTGGCCCCAGAATGAGTACATCTGGGCTTTCTCACCTGACAAACCATCTTGTGTTTTGTTGCCCTAGAGTGAGTACACATTCTTTCTTTTTATTTTTTCCAAACAATCATCCTAGATCTAATCCACAACTAGTTGGATTGACAATCGAAGCTTCATCCAATTCATTTCAACACTTGTGTATTCCTTTGTTCTTATGTCTAGTTTTCCATGGGAACTTCATCCTAAGGGATTGATCATCCCTCTTGATTGTTGTATTCCATCTTGCTAACGTAAGTGCATTTGAACCCTCCTCTCAATGTTCATGGCTACTTTAGTGTGAGTTTGAAGCAAGTTCATCCTCTCACTAAAGTGGGGGCTAAATGTGCCATAGAAAAATGGCCCCTTGTCATTTCCATGGCCTTTTAGGTCTTTCTTCATGGGATTTGATATATTTTTCTCTTATTTTATGTTGCGACATGGTTTGAACATGCATATTTAGGTACTAAAATTCAAATAATGACATCTTGTGAAGGTGTTGTGAAGTGTTGTAAGACATTTCTACATTCTTCCAGACTCTATTATTACAAATTACCTAAACATCACCTTTTTATTTGTTATTGAGTCCTATTTTGAAGTGTTGTAAAGTCTTGTAACAAGATTTCACACTTTTCTAGGCACATCTTCACCATTTATCCCTTTCTCATGCTTTATTTGACCCCTTTATGCCCTCATATGACTTAATTAAGTGTATTTTTGAATATTATCCTGACAAACAACATTAAATACAAGATAATCCCCATCACACATTTTTAGGTCTTAGGTGGGACCCATTCGCCATGGGTGGTGAATGAGTCCCCCTTGCGTCCAAATTCAAAATGTTTAAATTTTCCTTTTGAATTTTTATTCAAAATCACTTGATGTCGGCCTGTGATGAGGTATGAACGGTTAACTAAGGCACAAGTGTGTATAAATATGTGATTTTTACCTCATTTACATCTCCTACAATTCTCCAACATTCATACATCATATTCAAGCATTCAAGCATTCTACAACATCCATTCAAGCAATATTCAAGCACTTTGGAGCATCCATTGACATTACTTTAGACTTACATTATCAATGGTTTGGTAAGTTGATAGCTATTGCATCTTATTAGTTTATCATTCTCTTGCATTTCATTATTTTATTAAGGTTTTGATTACCAAAAGTGGGGTTTGACCAAGGCAAACCCCTATTTGCTAACCCCCAACCATTTTCCCCCTATTGCATGTGTTTGCAGACCTAGGTGTGCAGATTTAACAATCTTTTTGGTGTTGAAGATTGGTTTACAAGTCAACTAGGTGCTTCAAGTCAACTCAAGTCTATTTCAAGCTTGGAGAAGGTTTTTTATTTGTTTCTTGCAGAATTGACTTCAACAACCTGACATTCAATGATTTATAGATCTGGTGTTGCAGAGTTGTCTCTTGATTTTTTAGAAATTTGGGAGAGGACAGATTTTCTACCTATGGCGAATGAGTCCCACCTTAGGACTGGAAATATGAATTTTGTCAGATTCCAGATCTTGACAGATAAAAACTTGTTTCTGACACCTTTTCACCAAGAGGAGGAATAATTTGCCACCCTGGATGAATGAGTCCCATTGTGAAAAATTAGTGATTTCAACTAGCATCCACAACATTCCAGATTCATCATATTTTGTCTAGTGCACTCAAATTCATCCTATTTCTTTTTGTTCTGCATATTTTCTTCATTTAGTTCATTGTTGCATATCACAATGTGTTTTCAAACATAGCTTAAATCTCACTTTGGCATTCATATTTAATCATTTAGATCACTCAATTGCATTTAGTTTACATCATCTAACTTAGAAAACATTGCACATAACATAATGTGAATGAACTAGTTTGCATTTTTGGCCCTCCCTCTCTCCTTTTAGGTGTAAAACCCTAGAAGAGTTAGAGAAGTCCTAGTGATCCAAAAATAAACGGTTCACTGTCAAATTTAAATATGAATGTTGTATAAGATCTTACAACAATCTTCCATGTCCCTCCACATCATTTGTTGCTAGCAACATATAATTAGATATGAATGATTCTGAATTATTACTACGTCACAAGAAAAACACATTTTTTTCCTAAAACTATGCATCTCAAAAAATCCATGCCATCAATGGTGAAAACATCACTTGCGGGTATGTGCAAGATCATGAGGGTCCAAACTAGGCCTCTAAGTGGTGATGAAAATTTAGAAAATCAGAGTTAGGCAACTTGACATAAAAATTTGAATAGGTTATTAACATAATTTGAAAAATATGTGAGAACAAAAGTTGTAGAAAATTGAATGTAGTTTCTAGGCTACTAGTCCTTTTTTGGAAAAAAGTAATTTTTTTTTTGAGAAAATTTGAAATTTCAATGCAGTGGTACTAAATTTTCAGGAAAAAAATAAGAAGTAGGTGTATGTCTGACCACCCTAAGTACAAGAAAAACATAATAATTCTTTCTAATTTTTTAAATATAAGTAGAGGACACATGTCCGGATGTGCCATTTTTTTTTTGTAATTTTTTTCCACATAAATAATTAGTTATTATTTTTTTACTAGAAATTTTCAGAATTATTAAAATGTATGTGTCTGACCACCATAACTTGGTCAAAAAATTATGAAATTCAATTTTTTTTATCCTATATTAGGAGAAGCATAGAATGTGGTGCATCTTGTAAATTCAAAAAATGTGAAGTAGTTTGAATGTTATAGAGGTTTTTCAATTAGCCTATCAATCAAGAATTTAGATGTAATGTAGGTAGAAAATCAATAATAGTTATTTATTTAATTCAAAATAAGGAAAAAGTTATATTGGTGGAAAGCTGACAATTTTTTCTATAAACCCTTTTCATTTGATGAAAATTGGGTAAAAAAAAAGTTGTCAACCACAAGGGCGAACTTCAAAAAACTAAACAAATTCTGAAAAACAAATTTTTTGGGTTGACTTTCCGGTCCAAACCAAATCCTGAACGGATATCCGTTATTAGACGGATAACCATTAATTATAAATTTTATATTATTTATAATACATAATATTATATAATATGTATTATATATATGTGTGAACCAAGTTTCCCAACCTGCACAAACACAAGAAATAAACACCATATTAGATCAAATGCAAGTTAGTATCATGATTCCCCAACAAATTCATTTGAATTGTAAAGGAAAGGGAATGAAAGGAATAACATAAACAAGCATAAACCAAAGATATTAAATCCTATTCAAATACAAAGCAAACTCTTAATCTCTTGGGGGAATTGGTGCCAATTTGATGTGGAAATTGGCCCTTTCCCAACTCCTATGCAAGCCTTGGTGATTTGATGAGGATGTGATCCACTTTGTTGAAGATGGAAGTGTGCTCCAAGATAAAATCTGCATAACCTAGCTAAGACTTTGATGAAATGAATGAGAATTGCTATGATTGAGTGTAGATTTGAGTATAGTAACTTTGTTCAAATTGTGGATGCTAAAATGAGGAATGAAGTCTTTTATTTATAGAATGACAAGTTGGAGAAATGACCAAAATGAAGCAATGTGAGACTAACATTCAACCAATGGCAATGTGCCACTTGTCAAGAGATGGATGGATGAAGGATGTGCACATTTTGATGAATGTGCCCATAAAGGCAATTAGGTGATATTTGAAATTAGTGAAATGACATGTAAGAGGGAAAAAGAATGTCTTAAATGCCACTTGGCTCAAGGAAAAAGGACTTATTAGGTGAAATAAATTTCTTGTTGGAAGGACAAAGTCCACTTGGATTTGAATTCAAATTTGAGAGAATATTCCTCCATTATGCCATGTTGAGAGAAAATAGAGATTTAATAAATGAATTAAATCTATTTTCATGTGCAAGTGGCAAAAGCTAGAGGATGGGACATGAATTAGGATTAAATTAATCAAAGGTTAATTAATGAGAGATTAGATGATGTGACAAATTTGACTTCGATTTATGGGCTTATTTAAATCAAATATGAGAAGAATATGATTTTAGACTTATTTAAATAAATATTTTGTTTTATTTAACTAAAGGGGATGGTTGGTTAGCTTAAATTAAACAAGGTTTTATTTATTTAATTTAATAGACAAACCTTAGATATTTAATTAAATATAGGGAATTATTTAATTAAATATGGACATAGGGTTAATTAGATCAGATAGATTGATTTAATTAACAAGAGAGAGACTTAATTAGATAAAATGATTTATTTAATTAAGAGAGGAAAATTCATGAATTTAATCAAATAAAGGTATTCAATTAAATGGTTAGGTTGAGGGATTATTTAGGATGAAATGGTGTTAATAATTGGGATCAAGTATGTCGGTATATTTTACATGTCTACATTTTTCCCCTCTTTGAAGAAAAGTATGCATTGCGTTGATTCAAAGAAATATGCAATATACTGCCAGTATACTGCCCCCTCGAGAGATCAAATGAAAATTCTGATTTTTTTTGGGTGATCTTGCCAAAAAAGAGGAAAAGGTGCCTGACAGGTCTAGAAAGGCTCTAGGAGGCCAAAAAATGAGATAAAATGCAAAAAATGATGCAAAATGACTTTCAAATGGACAAAAATGGGATCGGGGGTCCAAAACCCAAGCAGGATGGTCAAATGGGGTCAAAAAACCCTAATTTTTAGGCTTAAATAGGCCTCGAGGGCCACTTCCAATTCATTTCTACATTCAGCCTTTAGAGATCTTGTGATTTAGAGCTCTGACACCTTGGTGAAATGGCACAATGACAACTCCCCATGCACATTTCCAATTGAGTCTAGACATACCAAAGACTTCCTAGCACTGGATGAGTGGTGAGTCAACTTGACTCGAGCTTATTTTTCATTTTTTTGTGCTCATTTAATGCTTTCAATACTAGGCCTCTAGGCGCGGTGCCATATTGCACTGCTAAAAATTTCAAACTCTGTCGCTCAATGTTTAAACTACACTGTCATCACAAGATGCATCGCCATGGTGTTGTTTGGAGTTTATATCTAAACTCCAAACTTTGCCACTTTCGTTAAGTGCACCACTACGGCGGACTTTAAAATTAGGGTTCCTATGCAAACTAGGATGCTCCAGCAAAGTGCACCATTGTGGTGCAGTTTGCAAATTTCAAACTGCACCACCTTCATAGGCAACGACACTGGGGTGACTTTTTGAACATTAAGACAAGTCCAGAGAAAAAAATTCAATGAATTTTAACATGGTGACTTTTCCTGATGCAGGAGGAGGCAAGGGAGATCTGCTCACATGAGCATAGGTCTCGAGAGATTTTTGGCCTTTTGAAGGATTTTTTCGAGTGAGAGGAGTGCCTAGGAGAGATGGAACTTTGGTATATCACCTGCA
This sequence comes from Sequoia sempervirens, assembly GCA_007258455.2. NCBI lineage: Eukaryota > Viridiplantae > Streptophyta > Pinopsida > Cupressales > Cupressaceae > Sequoia > Sequoia sempervirens. The sequence continues at coordinate 129,059,926 of VDFB02373365.1, read as the reverse complement.
CACCACCTGTGCAGATGCACTTGGGCATGATGATAGCTCTTGTCGAGAGATGGCACAGTGAGACCTCCACATTTCACCTTCCGACCGACGAGGCCATAGTCACACTGGAGGATGTGTGGCAGATCCTCAGATTTCCTATTCATGGCGAGCGGGTGATTTATGACATGGTTACTAGGATGGATGCCTGCTATGTTGTCCTGGAGACTAATCATATTGTATTTTGTGAGGGGCAGATTGAGGTTGAGCGCCATAGTTCTCTCACCTCACCCCACCGTTTAGCAATTACAACCATCATATTGGGTCTTTTTTCCCTAGATCGACGAGGCTGATATTTCAGTCCTAGGTGGGGACTCACTTGGGAGTTCATGGTCTGGTGATGACCAACAATTTTTGCATGGGGGCCAGTTCTACTAGCCTCTCTTTATAGATATCTTTAGGAGTTCACCTATCTGGATAGCAAAGCACTTAGGGCGGGAGTTACACTTCTGCACATCTGGGCATGGGAGTACATTCCCGTGCTTCGTCCAAGAGTTGTCCCAGTTCCAATGGATCCAGATGATCTAGTGGTTTGGCTATACAGAGGGGGCCTTTCATTTACATAGATAGGACAACACAGGATTCCTCATTGGAGGAGGGTCCTCAATGATTTGCGAGTATTTAGATGATGGTCGTACCTTGGATAGCCTGCATGGTTTGATGTTGTGTAGTAGTTATTCTTTGCTTGCCAGGACCACTTGATGTAGGGGCAAGAGCATACCATGATTGAGATGTACTTTCTAGGTAGGGTGCAGTGATAATTTGGTGAGCCATAGGATTAACTTGATAATCAGTACATGACCATCTTTGTAAGGACAATGAGCTAGGGCTCTTGGGGGAGATACATACTTTCCCATGAGGTAGTGTAGAGCTTTAGACAGCTGGTGGGCCAGTCGTGGCCATACGACCAGGGAGAGATAGATCTGGGAGTCACACAGGCATACTGAGACTGGTTCAGGCCATTGTTGAGGCTTATAGTTCCAAGCACACCATCTTTTCACCAAAGAGCCAAAGGTAGGGGAGCAAGACGAGGTTGGGGAGGATAGGATCAGGGAGGTAGAAGGCCAACACTAGATCAACTAATTCACCAAGTACAAGATTAGGCAGTTCAAGATCAGCCAGTGTGGGACCAGCTTCTCCTGGATCCACAAGTGGGAGAGCAAAGGCAGGAGCAGGATCTAGGACACCATGACAAGATCTCGACGCCTCCCAAGGATAGGGAGTAGGATCAGCCTCATGTGCAGCCTCATCCATAGCCAGATCTGAGGGATAGGTAGATTTTATAGTTATAGGCCCAGATACAGGTATTGACAGCTGAGAGGGACTAGGCTAGGGTCAAGCAAGATCATGCCATTTTGCAGAGGCAAGCTGCAAAGTTATAGGCAGTGGAAGAGATGGGCCACTGACAATAGTTAGAGAGTATGGCTGCCTCCTCTTTCCAAAGCATAGTATCGCTTTGGTCATATAGGGAGGTCATGTAGGAGGCCGATTATTACAGGATGCACTACCATCAGGACATGCCAAGAGAAGGATGAGTTCCCAATTTTTCATAGAGGACCAACCATAGACCTACAGAGGGCCATGGGGACAGAGCAAGTGGCAAGGGAAGTAGCTAGCAGGGCTAGGCCTTCATTTTGATCAGAGATAGGATTCTTTTTGCACCCTTTGGGCTCATTTTTTATAGCCCCAAGGCCCGATTGTACTTATTGACATACACATGTACATTGATCCAATTTTTGTAGTATATTTGATGATATATATGAGATGAATTTATGTAATGATGTTCTATCCTATTTGATGTAATGTGATATATGATGTTATGATGTGATGCAGTGATTATGTAGATGTTGTGATGGTGTATGTGATAGAATTGTAAATGCTTATATATGTTATGTGATGTTATGAGTGTAAATGATATGATGGATGTAAGTGATACAAATGTTTTAATGATGAGATGCTTAGAGTAACAAATCTATATTATGAAAATGATGGAAATGCAATGATATGATCTACTATTTCTATATGATATGATATGCAGTATGCTAATGGTTTTTTGGATGCAAGATGGATGCAACGATGATTGATGAACTAATTAACCGTCATGATACCATGTTAGCACAAAAAATAAGAGATAAAAAAACTAGAGATTCCAACAAGACATGAGATGATGATGATGATGATGATTTGCTTGCCGAGGAGTTGGGTTTTTCAAAGGACCAATTACCTTATGTTTGACTACACACATAAGTACGATGCATCAAGGTATAAAGAACCAAGATGGCGTTGTCCCTAGTGTGATGGAATTTGAATCAACAATCAGATAGGAGTATCCTTGTTCACACCTAACATACAGAACCTTATTCAGAGTGAAGTTCAGATATTTCAAGCATCTTGGGCCAAATAGTAGGAAAGAAAGCCTTCCCATGTGGTGAACAAGATACTTAAAACACCTTTCCTACATCTAAAAAAAGTACGCATGACCAAGGTTATATTACAAAAATATCCAACAAGCACAACAAATAAAAGAGAATGATCATTGCCCCATTCCTATCTCTCTAAATCTTTTGATTAGACATCATCGAGAGGTCTTTGGAATGAGCGTAATAAGATAAATCAAAAGATAAAGATAAGGTAAACAAACAAGCTAATGTTCTTCATACCACTAGCCAAGACTCAACTACAGTGATGCCTGATGTTGATTTCCATTGTAGGAAGGATGCATCCTAGGACATGATGATATCAGATGATTTGATATGGGACTGAATGGATGATAGGCTATTGACACAAAGAGTTGACGAAATTGCTTATGTATTGACCTAGACTTGAGATTTTGATGTTTTGAGTTTTCACTTTTGAGTTGTGAGGCTTGTTTCCAATTGTTTCACCAAATGTTGAAGATGATGAGGATTTATTACGAGTGATGTTTATTGTGGGTGCAAGTGAGATGAGAAAGATGAATTTTTCAAATATTTGGATGTTTTTGGAGTTTTTTGAAATGTTTTGAGGCTATTTTTGATATTTTTGAGATTTTTTGAATGTTTTGATTTTCAATTTTCAAATGTTTTGGGGTTTTATGATATTTTGACCAAGACCTAACCTAAATATCTATCCTAGGGGACTCGGGGGATGATCAACTAGATTAGCCTTTCCTACATTATACACGCAGAGATCATGTAGTTCGACTGACATAGACTCAATTATACAAATGGATTGCTAGTTTATTATGACAGACTCCTAAAGGACTGACCTAAGTGTCTCGGGGGATGATCAAAGATCGACCTTGCCCACATTCAAGGCTCAAAGACCTGTAGTTCGACAAGGAAACTCTATTTTTGAATTTTTGACATGTTTTGGATTCTGATATGATTTGGATGTTTTTGGATTTTCTTGGTTTTATGAATGTTTTTTGATTTTTTGATTTTCTAATGTTTTTGGATTTTTTTATTTTGGGATTTTAAGAACATACACGAATCTGATCTGATGAGAACATTCCCCTAGCATGATGCAATAGACTACTCCAATAAAGGTAGGACAAACTGACCTTGAGAATGGGCTGAGTAGTACTAGGAGGGATCATGACACGAACATAGGACTAAGCTATGATGCAGATGTTGAACAGATGATGGATGAAGATATGGAATGTGATGGATGATGAAAATCATGATGGATGGATGATGCAGAACAAGCCGTGAAGGTCTTGGTGGATGGAAAGTGCTTATTTACACAAGGTGCCTGTTTGCCAGGTTTTCACCAAGGTACTTGCCCAAAGCGCCACTGAAGTGGTTTTCACTAGAGGACAATTTTTTTGTTGTCACCAAGACGCCTGTTTGCCAGGTTTTCATCAGGGTGACCATTTTTCAGGACATTTTCTTTTCTTTTTATTGGTTCTATACCTTGAAATATTAGGCATAATTTTTTTTGAGATGGGAGTTGTTCATCGAATCCTACAGGTTCCCCTTTGGGTGTTAATAATTGATATGCCCCTGTCTTATAGCTTGTTGTGATAACAAATGGTCCTAACCAGTTGGGCTCAAATTTTCCTCTATTGTTTGGATTTGGGATGTTCTTCTGATTCTCCTTTAGTACCAATTCTCCAACTTGGAAGCTCTTGATTCTGATCTTCTTGTCATAACTCCTTTTAAGTTAGTTTTGATAGACTTGCAAATGATTTAAAGCATCCATATGCCACTCATCTAGTAGCTCCAGCTCATTTAGTCTTGATACTCGGTATTCTTCATCCATGATGAGGTTTTGCAGTGATATTCTCAATGATGGAAGCTCGATCTCAATGGGTAGTATGGCTTCTAATCTGTAGACTAGGGAGAATGGGGTGGCACCGATGTGTGTATGGATGCTGGTTCAATAGGCCCAAAGGGTGGGATTTAGCTATAGATGCTAGTCATTGACTGTCTTTTTAAGGATTTTCATAATGGTTTTATTGGTAGCCTCTTCTTGGCCATTTTCTTGGGGATAATATGATGTGGAAAAGCGATGTTGGATTTTGAATTTATCGCATAGGTCATGAACCTCTTGATTCTTGAAAGGTGTTCCATTATCTGAGATAATAGCTTGGGGAACACCATATCGACATATGAGTTAGTTCAAGATGAACTTTGAAATATGTTTTATAGTGACGTATGTCATAAGGATGGCTTGCACCCACTTTGTAAAGTACTTAGTGGTGGTTATGATGAACTTGTGACCATTGGATGAGGTGGGAGTTATTTTTCTGATGAGATCGAGCCCCCATTGTGAAAAGCACCATGGTGTGGAAATAGGATGAATCTCTTGGGTTGGAGCATGGATGAGGTCCCCATGAGGTCCCCATGTTGCTGACATTGTAGGCACCTTTTGATGTAGTCATGTGCTTCTCTTTCCATTGTAGGCCAATAATACCCCGTCCTCAGTAATTTCTTGGCTAAGGTCATTCTGCTTGAGTGTGAACCACAAATACCATTATGCACCTCATTTAAGAAATTCAATGCCTGCTTAGCATTTAGGCAGCATAATAAGGTTCCTTCTATTCTCCTACGGTAAAGGGTGTTTCCTAGGATGAAAAATTGGGATGCTTTCTTGACAAAGGTTCTTTTTAGGCTTGAGGGTAGGTCAGTAGGTAGGACCCCTACTCACAAGTAGGTATAAATGTCATGGTACTAGGGATCACCGGGACCAATGATTTCACACACAAATTATGACTCTGGTACCTTGCATGCAGGCATGAGAAGCTAATCTACCAAGAATTCATGTTTTGGGACATTGCAAGGGATGTCCAGTAGGGATCCAATCATTTCCATGGCATCTGCCACTCTGTTGTTTGCTATGGGAATATGCTCAAATGTGATATTAATGAATGATTCTTTGAGGCTCTCTACCAACTTTTTGTATGGAGTTAGCTTATCATCCTTTGTTTGGTACTCATCATTCACTTGATTTATTATCGATTGGGAGTCTCCATATACTTTGAGGGTCATGATGTGCCACTGGATTGCTATTCTAAGACCTATGGTTAAAGCCTTGTATTCCCTAATGTTGATAGTGCAGGGAATTGCCAATTTGTAGGATCTAGGTATATAATCCCCCTGTGGGGTGATGAGGAAAACACCAGCTCCTGATCCATGTTGCATGTATGAGCCATCAAAGTAAAGTTTCTAGTAGTCAACTATGCTGAGATTGAAGATGGATTCATCTGGAAACTATGATATGAGTGGATTCTCTAAATACATGGGTGTTTTTACAAGTTGGTTAGCTATCACCTGTCCTTTGATTTCTTTTCATTCTACATACTCAATGTCATATGTTGATAGTATCATGAACCATGTGGCGATCCTTCTAGTGAGCATTTCCTTTGACAATAAGTACTTGAGGGGGGTGATTTTGGTGACGAGTTTGATTTTGTGTGCCAACACGTAATGTCTAAATTTTTGTGAAGCAAACACTACTACTAGAAATGATTTTTTGATGAATGAGTAGTTTAACTCATGCCCAACCATTTTTTTACTGATATGATAGATGGCCCTTTTTATCCCATTTTCATCGTGATGTGCTAAGAGAGCTCCAAGGGCTGCTGCTATTGCTGACACATAGATGCTTAATGACTTTCTTGGGATCGGTGGCATGAGGACCAAAGGTGTGAGTAGATATTATTTTATTTTGTTGAAGGCTTCTTCACACTTGTCATCCCATTTGTACACTACCCCTTTGTGGAGTAGGTGAGAATAAGGGATTTGCTTGTCTGCCAATTGTGCTATGAATCTGTGGATGGATTGAAGCCTGCCTTGGAGACCTCTCAATTGTTTTAATGTTTTGGGTGCCTCCATCTCTAGGATTTATTTCACTTTTGCTGGATCTATTTCAATACCCCTCATTGAAATTATGTATCCTAGTAGCTTTCCTGACTGTACACCGAAGATGCAGTTCTTTGGGTTGAGTCTGACTTTATATTCCTCCAGCCTATCAAAAATAGTGTTCAAGGTTGCTATGTGATCTCTCCTATTCTTGGATTTTGCTAGTATGTCATCAACATAATATTCAACAGTTTTGTGGATCATGTCATGGAAGATTAGTGTCATGGCTCTTTGGTAGGTGGCCCAAACATTCTTTAAACCGAATGGCATCATATTCCAGCAGTAAGTCCCCCATGGACAAGTGAAGGTCGTTTTGTGTTGGTCTTCTTTGGAAATCATTATTTGGTTGTACCTAGAGACATTGTCCATCAGAGAAATAATTTCATGTCCTGTTGTCATGTCTACTATCATGTCAATGTTAGGTAATGGGAAATCATCTTTCAGACATGCTTTGTTTAGATGTCTGAAATCTGTGCAGATTCAGATGCCCCCATCAGGTTTTGAAACATGAACTAGATTTGACACCCATTCTGGATAGTCTATTGGCCATAGGAATCCTATGTCAAGTATCTTTTTCAATTACATTTTGACTAGTTGGGTGATCTGAGGATGCATTTTTTTCAATTTTTTTCTAATTGGATTTTCTTCATAGTAGATTGCTAGGTGATGAACCACAATCTCGGGATCGAGCCTGAGCATGTCTACATAGCGCCATGCAAAAATGACTTGTCGCTCTCTTAGGAAGGCTACTAGGAGCTCTTATTCCTTTGATACTAATGATTCTACATAGAATGTGATGTGCAGGGTCTCCTCTATTCCCAAATTAATCAGATTGCATTTTTTTGGCTAGGATCGTTGATTTTTCCTAGTGTAGAGCTTTGATAGAAAGATTGAATCCCCCATGCTTGGGTGCCTCAGAGAGGTTTTCACCGTTGGATGCATCCTTTCTTTTTACTATTTTCGAGTCAAAGATTGCCATAGTGTGGTTTTCACTCAAGGACCTAGAGATTATTCTTAGTTTCTCACTTTTGTGACTAAGGGATTCAATCGTTTCCCCATAGTATGCTTGTGTATCTAGTTTAATGATAAATCCTACTTTATGATCCCCACATGGAATATTATCCCATAGCCCCATGAATTCTGAGAGCACCTCATCATTTTCAAATGTATCAAGAATTGGTAGTCCTCGTTGGTCATAATTGATGAGTTGGGGGTAGACTAGATGGATTTCATGGTTTTGATGGTTAGTAGACTTAAATGACATAGTGCTAATCATGAGAATGGTGGTGTCATTGAAGGGCATGGGTAGGTTGGTTATGGGATCCTTGTCATTAGTACTACTACAGACATTAGTTATGTCAAATGTAAAGTTGTCTATGACTCATCATGTAGATATGGGTAGGCAAAGTTTGGTTGTTGTTTGCTGAGGAGTTTTTATTTTCCTAACTGGAGGATTTCAACCACGTATGGTTATACTCTGAGGGTACATCCAAGGCCAAGATTTCTCATTCACATCTTCAAAATAATGGGTATTAGAAGCCCATTGTTGTTTTTCCCTAGTTTCTAGTTTCTGTCATAGTCCATTGTGAGTATCATTTGAAAACCTTTGGTACCGTTATCCATTGGTAGATTGGTTGTTGGTTTATTGTCTTGGTATAGGAGGTGGGATGGGTCCTCCTCTATTAATTTTTAGCCGAGATCTCCCCAACTGCTAAAGTTGGAATATCCTTCAGTGGATGTTTGAGATGTGGAGGCTTCATTTGATTGCAAACGTCCTCATGATCTAGGAGACTGTGGTAACTCTCCTACAACAAAAGCATTTTTGGGAATCGTATAGTTTTTGCAACCATTGTCCTGGATGATGACTTTGATATTAGAGATCGTGGGGATGGCGGGAGTGGTGGGTGTGTCTGTCGCAGAAGTGGAAGTGAGAGTGGTTGGATCAATGCATGGTGTTGATGGGCCTTCATCATTTTTAGGCACTTGAGGTATTTTGTAGTATTTTTCCTCTAGGTTCTTGCAGAAAGAGAATGGTTCAAGATCTCCATGGATGGTGACCTCTTGTCCTTTATATGTGAATTTGACACATTGATGGAAGGATGATGCTACTGCTTGCATTGTATTGATCCACAACATCCCAAGAGAATGTTATAAGGCAAGTCGAGGTCCACGACCTAATAGGTAGTTTCCATGATAGCTGGCCCTACTTGAATAGGGATTTGGATTGTGCCTTGGGGCACTCTTTGTTGATCATCATATGCTCTGATTGTAATACCTTTTCCTTTATCGATAGAATCCTCTGATATTTTTAGGTTCTTAATGAGCTTGAGGAAATAAATGTTCAAACATGCACCACCATCCACCAAGACTCACTTGACTTTATTTTTAAGTATGAGGAACTCTAAATGGAGTGCATGGTTGTGATATGGTTGAGTGAGAAAATATTGATCAAAGAATGTAAGGAGATTCAAAGTGATTATGTTTTCAACCATAGCTTGGAATTATTCTGCATCAAGATTTGCAGGGACAGCTGATGAAGCCAATGCTTCCTCGAGGAGGCAAAGAGGGAGAGAGAGAGAGTTGAGAGGGAGAGCGGGAGGAAAAGAGGGAGAGAGAGATACTTGAGGAGTGAGAGAGAGAGAGCGACTTAATCTAGGGAGAGATAAAGACTTGAGAGGGAGAAAGGGAGGGAGAGATAAAGAATTGAGAGGGAGAAAGGGAGGGAGAGAGGAAGCTCTGAGAGACTTGAGAGAGAGAGAGGGGTGGGAGGAACTTGAGAGTGAGAGGGAGAGATAGATGAAGAGTTGAGACAAAGAGAGGGATGGAGAGATAGAGAGAGAGGGAGAGAGGGGGAGAGAGGGACAGGGAGAGACCTAATAGAGAGGGGGAGAGAGAGAGTTGAGAGGAAGAGTGTTTTCCCATGTTGGGATGGGCTCTAGAATAAGAAGTGATACAACCATAAAAAAAACCATTACAACTCAATTCAACATTCATTCCATTAAAACCTTTAAGTTTAATAACATGTAATTAGATCATTCATGTAAAAGACCATAAAATCATAATGAATAAGAATCACTATCTTCCAATCATGGTACATAAACAAGAACATTATGCAACTTTCAAACAAAATCCTTAGAAGACATCAAGATGCATGTTAATTAGATTGTTCATGTGAAATCTATACAATGATTATGATCAACAAATAAGTCATCAGTCAACCATGATGCATGAATAAACACTATATATACACACTATATACATTAACAAACACTAAATTAATAGATTATTTAATATGTATTGCTAAATTTTTGTATCATCGTTATACTATTAAATATTCATAAATTCAACACTAAAATATCCATCCAACCAAATTCTTTATAAAATATCCATCGAAGATCATTTTTTTTATAAATATAAGATGATTGTTTTAATAAAGTTTTGTGGCTCTCAGTTGCATCTATTCATTTCTTTGTGTTTTCCTCTTTAGATTGGGATTGTCTCCTTTCCTCTAGCTATCGTTGATGCTTGTCTAAGTCCACTTCCATGGAAATACACACATCAACAACAACTTGCATTTTTTTATGCAAAATGCCTCAATAATGGGTGAACACATTCTTCATTTTGAATAGCATTAACTTGATCCTGAATGGTTCTAACATGCACATTGACTTGTTTGAAAGCAAGCACCATTGGGTGCAAGTGGTGGAGGTGGGGGGTTCCGAGGTGGAGTGGGTAGAGGTGGAGTGGTTGGAGTTGGAGGGAATGGATCCATGATTTAGATATAAGTGAACCTGCATTAAATTTGTAATTGAAAAATGTAAGATACATGTTTAAAATCCCCTTAAACCATTCAATATAAATGACTTAATTGAATACAAATGAAAAAATGTGTAAAGCTCATTTATGTCTAAGGTGTGTAAATGGAAAACAAATAATTGTTAAAGTGATGTGGAATCTCATTTAAAAATAAATTAATTTTTTACCTCACTACAATGTGGAAGTGTTAAGCTCCAAATTGATTCAACAAAGGTGGAGGTGTTTTGCTCTAAATTTCCAATACTAAGTGAATCTGTATACATAGTTAGTTGAACAAAAACTTGTCCCTGCAGCCATAGGGAAATGGAAAAAGTTAATGGGCAATAATCAATGGGTTGTGTGGGAGGCTATCATTTGTATATGATTCAATATACTAGCTTCCTGCATAGCACATCGATTATTACCCATTCAGTTTGCCCATTTTTGTATGGTTGCAGGGACAAGTTTTGTCTGGTCAATACTAACAATGGATCCAAATTCACCAAGAATTGGAAATTTAGAGAACTTCCAACATGGATCCTTTCTATTTCGAGAGCTGAAGAGAGTCAAACCAATTAAAAAAAATAAAAAAAAATTGTTTAGCAAATAAATTCTAATTTAAAAATAATAAACAAAGCAAGAATTTAAGAAACATGAAAATAAGTGAAAAAGAATAATGAAAAATAGACAAGAATGTAAAAAAGTTTTAAAAAATGGAGAAAGGAGGTAATTAAAGTTCTATTTTATGTTTGTTTAGTATGCTAGGTTCAAATTTATGGCTTTTTTCTAATAATAAAGGTTCCATTTTTTTGTTTGATGTTTTTATTTTTATTTTTCACTAACTAGGGTTTGAAATTTTGTGGTAACTTTAAATATAAATGAAAAAATTCAAAAAATCTACAAAGAATGAAAAAAAACTTAAATTTATCACGAATTAAGAAAAAAATTTGAAAAAATGCAAAAAAAACATACCTGGAGGTCGTTGGAGGTCGCTGCTCGACTACTGCATCGCCAAAATGAGGACTGGTTCATGAAAATGAGGAAGAATTCATGTTATAAAATCCTCAAAGAAACGAATATCCATTTTGTGGAAGCACATTATATTCCCATGTGGCTTCAATTAATTGGATCAAAAATGGATGTCCGTTAATAACAAATATTTGCTACTAACAGATATCCATTATTAATGGATATCCATTTATTATATCATAAATTTATTTTATATATATAATATATAATATATTATATATTATATTATAATATATAATATATAATATATGTTATATATAATATATTATATAATATATATTATATATAAAATATATTATAGTATATATTATATATAATATATATATAATATAATATTATAGTATATATTATATATAATATATACTATATAATATATATTATATATAAAATATATTATAGTATATATACTATAATATATATTATTTATATTCTAGAGTGGGGGAGAGGGTGGGAGAGGGGATGGGAGAGGGTGAGAGAGGGTGGGGCAGGGTGGGAGAGAGGTGGAAGAGGGTGGGTGGGAGAGGGGGTGAGAGGGGGTGGGAGAGGGTGGGAGAGGGTGGGAGAGGGTTAGAGAGGGTGGGTGAGGGTGAGAGAGGGTGGGAAGGGGTGCGAGAGGGTGGGAGAGGGTAGGGGAGAGGGTGGGAGAGGGTAGGAGAGAGGGTGGGAGAGGGTAGGTGAGAGTGGGAGAAGGTGAGAGAGGGTGGAAGAGGGTGGGAGAAGGTTAGAGAGGGTGGGAGAAGGTGAAAGGAAGTGGGAGAGAGTGGGAGAGAGATGAGAGAGGGTCAGAGAGGGTGGGAGAGAGGGTGGGAGAGGGTAGGTGAGAGTGGGAGACGGTGAGAGAGGGTGGAAGAGGGTGGGAGAAGGTTAGAGAGGGTGGGAGAAGGTGAAAGGAAGTGGGAGAGAGTGGGAGAGGATGAGAGAGGGTCGGAGAGGGTGATAGAGAGGGTGGGAGAGAGGGGGGAGAGAGGAAGGTGGGGAGAGGTAGGTGAAAGGAAGTGGGAGAAAGGTGAGAGAGGGTGGGAGAGGGTGGAAGAGAGTGGGAGAGGGTGGGAGAGGGTGGAGAAGGTGGAGATGGTGTTGGGAGATGGTGGGAGGCTGTGGGAAGAGTGGGAGAGTGGGAGAGGGTGGGAGAAGGTTAGAGAGGGTGGGAGAGAGGGGATGGGGAGAGGTGGAAGAGAGGGTGAAGGTGGTGGGAGGAGGAGAGGGAAAGAGAGGGTGGGAGAGGGTGCAAGAGAGGGTCAGAGAAGGTTAGAGAGGGTGGGAAAGGGTGTGAGAGGGTGGTAGAGAAGGTGGGAGAGGGTGGAAGAGGGTGAGAGGTGGGAGAGAGGGTGAGTGACGGTGTGAGAGAGTGGGAGAGGGTGGCAGAGGGTGGTAGAAAGTGGGAGAGGGTGGGAGAGGGTGTATAGAAAGGGATATTATATATTGTTTATTTATTATATTAAATATATTAATATAATATTAATATATATATGAATATATGAATATATATTATATATTGATATATATATTAATATAATATCAGTATATATATATACTAATACATAATAAATATTAATATATAATAAATATATATCATATGTCAAAAGAAATTATAATTCTTAAATTTGAAAAAATGGATATTCGTTTATTACGGATATCCGTTATTTTTGGATATCTGTTTTGTGTATTAGTGGTTTACACACTTTAATATTAACATATAATATTATATATTATATATTATATATTATATATTATATATTAAAATATTTAATATATAATATATATTATATATTGATATATATTATATAACTTGTGATATGTAATAACAGAGGTAACAAATATTTGTTTTTTGTATTAGTGTGTTATACACTTGGACGGGCAGCAATATATAATATATATTATACATATTATATGTTATATATTGATATATGATATATATTATATAACATATGACATTCTAATAACTTTAGATGTAACGGATATCCGTCTATAACAGATATCTATTTTGTAATAGATATCTGTTTTGTAACAAATATCTGTTTTGTAACAAATATATGTTTTGTAACAGATATCCGTTTTGTAATTTATATAAATAAAAATAAAAAAGGGATTGTTTTGAGTATTTCAACGGTCCCTACATTCTTTTTGTCGCAAAAATCTTATGATTTTTGTCTGCATCTGATGAAATTCAGCTTTTCAAAGATTCTCTTACACTTTTTGTAGAATTCCAATCATTTGTGTGTGTTTTTTTGTTTGTGCAATGGGGAGCAACAGTCAACATAAGAGAAAAGGTAAAAGGAAACATACAACAAAACAAATTGAAGCATATAGAGCAAAAGATAGAGAAAGTCATAGGAAAAGAAGACAAGGAATGCAAAATATTCAAATTGAAGCTTCTTTTGAACCATTGAATGTTAATTCAAGTGAAGATGAAATAGGAATTGAAAATATTGAACATCATATTCAAATTGAAAATGAAAACATTGAAATTGAAAATGTGCAAATTGAAAATGAAAATGTGAACAACATTGAGAATGCAAATGTTGTTGAAAATGTTGAAAATGAAAATGTGGTTGAAAATGAAAATGTTGAAAATGAACCTTATGCAACCTAATTACAAAAGAACCCCTAAATGGTTGGTTGAAATAGATGAGAACATAATTGATAATCTTCAAGGGAAAAGGTCACAACAAATGGTTCATTTGTGGGCTACAAAATTGTTCAATGAATTATTTTCCAATAAGACATTAACCAAAAAATGACAAATTTTTGTGCAATTACTTAAGATTTACAAAATGAGACCATTATTAAAAAAATTGAAGATTCGTCTCACAAAAAAAGGAAAAAAATAGTCTTATTGTAAAAAATATTTTTAATGCTCTAACTTGTATTGGAAAGACTAGCAAGGAAAAAGATAAAAGGGTTGCTTGAAGGGTGATCACAACCTCACTAGTAAGCCATCATTTGAAAAATGCTCGTTTAATGAGAAAAAATTGTATTGATTTTAACTTAAATCATAAAACATTGAATAGAGCACTATCAAGAAGAGGAAGACTCAATAGTGCTCTTCAAAATGATATGTGGGCTTTTAGTGGGAGGCTTCCACGTGTTGATAAAAAGCTAACCAATAATGTAAAGATGCAAATTGAACAATATTGGAACTCTCACTTTAGAGTATCACCAAACGTAAAGGATGTTTTAAAGTTACGAATTGGCAATAGAGATTGTACACTATATCTTAAACATTTTTTAGAATGTAGCCAAATAATTTTGTACAAACAATTTTGTCAAGAACATCCACATTTTCAAATCTCGCAAAGGTATTTTGAGTCTTGAAAACAATTTTATTGTGTTCCTATTAAGGTTCGTAATACATGTTGTAAATACCATGTTGAGTTTTCAATGTATCATGAATTGTTATGCCATATACATTCTACTATGCATACTGACGAAATGTTGCAGGAGTGTCATGCAATGCAACTTCCCAAGTCATCTAGGGAGTTGTTAGATTAATTTTTATGCATTAGAGGTGATGGTTGCTTATTTTATAAAAATGATTGTTTAACTGAAACGTGTTTGCAATGTGGTGGTTTATCAAAGTTTGTAACATGCTTTCATAAGGGCAGCAATCATGATTTTGGTAAAAAAATTGTTGAGAAAAACAAAGATGAGACAGTGAAATACACATTGAAGAGTGGAGGTGAGGGTTCTAGATGCGAGTTGGTTGCAAGAGAGGTAAGTATTGCCAATTTTATTTTAGATAACTGCACAGGGAAATTCAAGAGTGCTCACATGTTTTATTGGTTGAGTAGGATGCATATAGAGAGGGGTGTACCACATATTTGGAGTTTTTTCAAAACCGGGCATGGAAAAGGTGAGCATGATGGTGCAAGTGCATGTGTAAAGAGAGCTTCAGTTAAGGAACAAATGTAGATTAGAGGTGGTGCAAGATTAAGTGATGCACGTTCTATTGTGTATTGGTGTACCTATGCACTATCATGAGGAGGGACACTTGATTCACAAGTCAGTAGGTTCTTTTGGTTGGTTGAGCAGGGCATAGTGGGAGACAAAATGGAATGTCAAACAATTAGAGATTCTTTAAAGATGCATTCAGTTCAAAGCTCAGATGCAAGTGCGTGGACCATATGGACACGAGAGATGGCTTATTTTTGTCAGAATTGTATTTAGTGTGATTGGAATCAGTGCGAGTCAAGTGAATAGGTAGATACATGGATTCCATAGTACTAACCCCTTTATTTGTAACACAATACTTATTACAAGATGTAATGGAAATTTTGCTTGACTACGATCATCTTTTAGATCTTGTATAGCCAAGACATTTCTATGCAGTTGTAGCACCGTAGGGGAATGAAGAGGGATCAAACTATTGGTTGGCATGATATGTACAGGGAAAGAATAAGCTAACACAACCAGTGACATATGACGATGGCTTCATGTATCCTACAGTTTAGTTTTTGTTTCTCAAACTTGGTTGCATTACCATTTCACCATCGTTTAGGTTGTTTACAATAATATAGATTTTTTATTCTAAGTATATTTAGATGTTGATAAAAAAATTATGATCACACAAATTCAGTTGTTGTTTTCGGAACTTGGTTGTGAACATATATGATTAGAAAGAATGGTGTACCTACATTTGAAGACTAGGAGATACAAAAAACCATTTTTATGTATTTTCACCTTGTTATAGCAACAAATTTTAAGCTATTGAGACATCATGCTAGACCAAAAACAAAAAAACTATGGAAAATTACTAGTGTTGATCATGAAGCATTACTGGAAACTTTGAAGGTAAGAGATGACCCTACAGGGACACTTGAGTAGCAGATCATTTGTTGTATGGGATAGGTATGATATTATTCATCACATTTTGATATTGTTTATATACTAAGGTTCATTATTTAGGTTGTTTAGAATAATATAGATTGATTATTCTAAGCATCTTTTATAGTTTGCATTACCAATTCATCATCATTCAGGTTGTTTAGAATAATATAGATTTGTTAGTCTAAGCAACTTTTCTATTGTGATGATATAGATATCTCATTTGAAGTATATTATGATGTTCCTAACATGATAGATCATGGACCTGCTGCAACAATAGCCAACTCTGATCATTTGGGAGAGGTATGCGACATATTAGAATATTATAGATTGGTTATTCTAAGCATCTTTTATAGTTTGAATTACCATTTCATCACCATTTAGGATGTTTAGAATATTATAGATTGGTTATTCTAAGCATCTTTTATAGTTTGCATTACCATTTCAAGGTTTGGGTATGATGCCCTAGATGCGAAAAGTGTGGTTTTTGAGTGAAATTGGAAGGTTTAAGGGTGTTAGTGATTGAAATATGTTGGGGCAGAAATTTCTAAAGGTGTATTAAGCACATGCAAAATTCTATAAACATGTTTGAGGTGTTGTTTGAATGAGATAAGTGTGGAAATGGATACTTTCAATTAACCCCCTTATAATCTAAGCAAAATGAGGATTACATGATTGAGTGACTTAGATGGCATTTACAAGGATGATATTTGTGGAATTTGGATGTTTATAGCTTGGTGAGATATTGTCCAAAGGAATCTTGGAGGGGCAGTAGTTTTAAAGATGTTTTTTTTTGCAAATTTGGGCTAATTGGAGCCCTGTTTGGCGTAATAGTTCAATTTCAATGGGGTTGTTCCAAAAAAAGTACATTAGGTTTTGAGATATGTTAAACAAAAGGGTAATGGGTGTCTTTCACTACATTTTTTTTGTGGGTTTGAGTTGATTTTTTGAGGATATTGATTCTTACTCAAGATGATTTTATACCTTTTACATGTTATTATGCTTCAATGGACATTAAGTGACATTAATTTTTATCCAGATGATTATATTACTTTCCAATGAACAATGTAACATGAAATGCATTTCATTAAGTTGTATCCACTTTTCATTTTTGTTAACTTCTTTTGAAATAAAAATTAGCTACACACTTCATTACACGAGTTTAAAATCCAAAATAATGTAAAATTTAAATTCATTCAACAGAGCTTGAAATCATGGGTATTCTAAAAATGAGTGTTTGATAAAAATGTATTGGTAGACATGTATGAAAAATGTGGTACAATAGAAAAGGCAATTCATTGTTTGAAAAATATCTTCAAAGAAATAGATGGATTACCAATTGCAATTCATAAGTTCTATTAAAATGTTATTTCATTAATCTATAACATACATTATCAATCATAACTTTAAACAATTATAAGATAATTATACATCCCATCTTGAAAATTCAAACTAGAAAGACATGTGCACGAGAAAAAAATTAGATCGAATACCAATTCTTATATATCAAACTATAGAATAATTGTGTTTATGCATATACAAATTTGGCATATGCCTACTCATAACAAGTTTTACAACAAGTTCTACAAATTGTGGCATATATGCCATCTCAAGATCTATCAAACCCTAAGTACATGTCAATCTCTATCATATATCCTAATCGTATGTTGGACCATCAAAATAAAGCCTCCTCGAAGAAGTTAGATGCTTTGCAGTTTCCTGCACAATAACATTTCAAACCACTAATTGGATTATGCGAATGGTTGACAAGATAGACTAGTAAATAGAAACTTATATAACATCATTTATAAATTATAAATTTAACATCAAAATCAGTATACATGTACTATATTATATCAATAATGCAATTCTTGTTTACCTCTAATCTTGCTCTCTTTTCTACAAGATGTTCTGCATATGATTGTCCCCTAGGACGATTAGAAGTCCTATAAAGTAATGGTCTCTTAGTCGTCACAATGCTGGGTGGAACAAAGGACTATAGTAGATAAAATAAAAATGATACAAATTAAAATATAATTGTTGACAAATAATCATATCTACTAATCACATATCTACTCCTATCTAAATGTAAATGATCTGCAATATAAAATAAACACATACCTACTATGATGCTATGACACTAGATGGGCTCATAGTGGATGGATCAACTAAGATGCTTTCTTGTATAAAAAATGACAAGAATGTAAATGCACATGTACATATAATTATAATGTTGACAATAAAAAAGATATATACTTGTGCAACTTCATCCAATGGTTCAAACTCGGTTAACAAGGCTGTATAAGAACTAGGTTGTTGCATAAAAATACAAGATTACATTAGAATATCAATATATGTAGTACATGTATTTAAACATATTAGATTTCAAAGATTAACATCTAAAATAACAATTTAAATTATTTACTGTGTACTAATTTTCTAAGGAAAATGAAATGGTAGTATGTGTAGCTTGTTGCACTTCCGACAATTGTTCCTCTGTCAACAACTGTTAAAGATTCCAACACATAAACATATATTAGTACAAATATCCTTCATAAAATATGAAATAATTTACATAAAACACACTATGAAATTGATTTAAGACTTACAGGTGCTCCAATATCATCCCTTGTAGTGGATGTCTCTCCTACAAATGCTCCACTCCATGCTCTATCAACTCCTACATCCGGCATATCATGAACCTCAAAGTTGGATGTGTCTATGGGAGCCTTAGTGGACCATTAGAGAGGACCTAAACATAAATTGTTGCACATCATGCAACGATGAGACACACAAATATGTCCCAAAGAGGATGGTGTACTAGTCAGAGCTAATGGTTGTGTACCAGTGGGAGCTGTTGTAGCAGGTGCACCACCATCATGTTGGGATGTATTAGGTGCAGCACTACCATGATGGGATGCACTGTTAATTGGCTATGCAACATGATGGCTCTCCCTCACCTCATGACCTCTTTCCTGCAATAGGATGCTTTAGCCAATCGAGCTAGGCCCCACACTCCTTTCAAAGCACTCTTTGAGCTTAACTACTAACAATGAATTATTTGACGATATTAAATATAGTGATTTAAATGCATATTTGTCTAAACATTCAATTACATTATCCAATTGGATGAATATGCCCAACAATAGAAGTTTATACACATAATTAAATATTTAATTATTGTAATATATCCTCAACGTCAAAAAGATGTTGAGATAGATTTTTACTCTAAACGTTCAACAAAAAAAGCTCCCTCCATGTGCTAAAAGGTTAAAAACATGCAAGAGACCAATGTAGGAATCAATGAACTTAAGCCAAATGGTGACTTTAGAGGGAAACCCTAACATGTTATGAGAGAATAAATAATTGCTTCTTGTTTTTTGCAAGGGTAGTTATTTTTATTTCTTGGTTTTGTTTTCTTCTTTGCAAAACAAAGCTGAGTAGGAAATCGAAGGGTGGTGATCCAATTTTTTGCAAAAAGATGGACAAACATTTCATTGCAAGTCTTATGGTCAATCCATAGCATGTAGAGGAAGAGGTTTATTGATGTAGGTTTGATGGCAATCCACACAATTTTACTACAATTATCTTGATCAACAAAAAGGGTTGATGAATAAAGAGATTTATTTATTTTTTCCAAAATATTATGTTCCTTTATCTATCCTAGTTTACTACTCACACCTATTTCCTCTTTGAGATAATAAATAAAATTTCTTATATGTAATGTAGCCTTAAAAATTTCTAAACACCTAAATTTTGCAATAAAAAAATCACCCAATGCCTAATCATACTCCAATGTAGCAAAATTTTAAACTTTTTTTTCTTTTTCTGATTTTATTTACCATCGTCCTTTGGAGTTGGTTGTAACTCACTACTCTCTTAAGCTTTGAATAGAGCCATCTCACCAATATCTTCCAGACAATGACCTAAAAACATTCATATATATATTTTTCCTATAAAAAACAAACATCTATTTTTAAATTTGTCAAAATTATACAGGGCATGAGACGTAGAAATAACAACTATGCAATGGAAGTGAGTCTAGATGAAGAGAAACAATAAATGGAAGTGATAGAGAAATACCTGGATGAAGTGCAACTTTTACAGATTTGGGGGAAAATTTTACATATCAGGGAAAATTTTACATATTAGGGCAGATTTTCTTAATCTTCGGCTAATAAGATATAGGGATATAAGCTTCACCGGGAAATACTTAATGCCTTTTCAACAAAAATGTGTAGACAAGTTTGAGATGGAGAATAACTGTACCATAGGTTTTCTGACATTGATGAATAGCAAGAAGAACTTGGGGAAATATGCCCTATTCTAAAAAGGGCAATGACTTAGAACTCTACTCACTGGCCATTCTATGAACATTTGGAAAGTTCCATAGATGAAATTATAAGGAGGACCTTAAATCCATTGGACTTCAATGTGCTTCCTAATTTGTAGTGGTTTCAACTAGATGGCTTTTGCAACTTGCCAATGGTTTGAATAGCCACACACAAATGAAGATTAATATGGCACCCAAGCCATTACATCATCAGACATAGATTGTGGCCCATGATATTGGTAAGCGCTTAACAAGGGGAAATGCATTTAGGGTTTCCTTGACCAATTTAGGGTTTGGGAATTATTTTGGAAATGGTAGATTGTGGACAATGGAGATGAATGTACATGTCAATTTTTGTGGTTATGTACTAGAACTTCATTTACAACTACGTGACAAAGGGGTCAGTGCTTCATCAATCCAACATAATCCAAAAGTGTTTTTATGTACACAGGAAAAATGCCATAGCAATGGAATGCCTCTCGATGTAATAAATTTGGTGGCTGATATTATAAAGTAGGTCTCAAATATATATATTTGTAGCAAAAGATTTTATATTATCAATATTATAATTTTTTATGGAAAGATCTTGTACTTTAGACAAACACATGTGTGAATATACCATAGTAAGGAAATCATAATGATCAATAGCTTTTTCCTTGTGGGGAGTTTGATAAAAAATATAGTGAGTAAAGAGGGAAGCACTTACCCTACAATTTAAAAGTGAACATATCACTAGTTCCATGTGTAGTTTATTAGTTCCTGCCAGGAACTAGATTGAATCTTTCAATTGGTAAATAGTGATTAAAACATGTTGCATTGGTCAATCATAATGCAGATTTTCTCAGGTTTTATAGAGTAGTGATTATTCTAGTAAAAAAATGTGCTCACTAGTTAACTCTCCTTGAGATTTGGTGGCTTGTGATTGGCCTATGAAATGTTTCTGCATAGGCCCTGCATTTGGTAAGAGGCAAGAGAGTGCATGAAAAACGAGTCTAGGTTCTTGCAGATTGTTAGAAGATTGGAGAAGGCTTGATTATTTAGGCTCCTGCAATTTGCATGCAAAGGAGACGTGGCAATGGTTATGTTTGACATATCGGTGGAAAGCCCTTAACAAGATAATGAAATCGGGGTCCTTGCAGAAGATTTATAGTTCCTCTCACTCAGGGCCTCTTTCATCGGCTCGAGCTCCGAGGATTTTAGGGCCCATAAAACCTGGTGTATTTTCATGGCCAACTACAAATAATAACCAGGGATCGAAATACAGTCCTTAGTTTTCCAATCTCAGACGTCAGGTGTCTCAGTCTGGGCTGTGAAGTGGTGATATGGTCGTTGGACCAAACCCTAAATCTTCACCTTCTAACAACAATGTGAAAACTTCAGGCCCCCAGTCGTCCACTCTTTCCATAGTGAGGGAAAATTCTGGTAATTTGCTTCCTGCCACGGGGCTCATTACATCTGGGCCACAATCCTATACTTTGAACTAAAAACCTCTTAAATATTTTTTTGAATTCTACTATTTTCTATTTCGTTCATACAGATTGGTTTAAGAGGTGAACACCAACATCTATATTCAAAAATAGGAAAATGTTGTTTTGTGGAATTTAGAATCATACCCTCCCAATAACACTTCCCTAATATGGTACTAGGTAAGAAGTTTGTTTATGTTTCAGTTGACAATAATTAATGATTCTTATTTTGTTTTCTCTTTTCCAAACACTATCATGTAATGTGCTGAAAATATATTTCATTGAGTCTTGTGGATAGAGTTCAATGCACCAAAAGGAAACAATGCAGTGTATTTGGACTTGAGCAACACCAGGGTTAACATTTTTTCAAGCTAGGACACCAATTTCTTTGAGGTGTACATGGACAACATTGTGAAAAATGTGGAATTGGGAGATGATGCCTTAGGTGTCAGGCCTAAAGTGGGTTTCACAGTAATGCCTGGGTTCCACATTGGGAAGACCATTGTTTAGTGCCAAGTTTATCTTGCAGGTATGAAATCTATAGATTAGTTCATGCTGGGGTACTGCTATTATTAGTAGTAGTGTTTTGGTAGATTAGTAGAGACATTCTGTTATCATTGTAATATACATAAAAGTAGGCAAGTAGGGATTATGGTTGGTTCAGGTTGCTTTTGTTGGTCTGCTTGCACAAGTTTTGTCCACGGTCTCAGCTAGTAAGCAAATGTATGAAATTGCTCATTATTTTGTAGTAATTCATTTTTGTGTACTTAATGTGAATTAGTATTATTTATAGACTACATCAAATACTACTTCTTGCCAGTAGTGGTTTTTGGTGTATATGGCAAAGGATTTATTGCCTTAGTTTATAATTGTAAAATCTTCTGCCAGTTATCTCCTCATTGATTTCTTGTGTTTAAGTCGATGTTGCTTTTGATAGTTGATGGCCTTTATGAATGTCCCTACATTATTTTGATTCTCCCCACGTAAAAAGATTATTAATTGCACACAAATTGTATGCCCTGTTCATCGTGCCTTCTTATGACATATTTTAATCAAATTCTCTATTGTTTTTTTCTCTTATGATATCATTTAATCAAATTTGTTATTGTTTTCTCTTACATTCATTTTGCAATTTTGTTCGATGTAGTAATGATTATTACAATTTTTAAATTGTATGTGGTTGTGTGATGAAGGGCATTCTGTGGTTTCCTAGATGGCATTTCCATTTGGAGTCATCCACACAAGAGTAGACAAATATAACTTCACTGTGAATCTAAAATGTCTCTAAGATATTATTGATCACTTGAGAATGAAAAGTTTAGTCAGATTTTCCAATAGAAAAATTGTATTAACCATCTTTCGAAAATGAAGACCAACGAAATGTTATTCCGGTACATTAATGGAAAGTGAAGTGGAATGTACAATTCAAAGAAACCAACAAGACAAAGTTCTATCCCAATTAAAATAGATCTACAGAATAATCTTAATCAACAATTATTCCTAAAGCTAATGATTCTTGTGAATTCTTTTGGTAGAGGTAGACGCAGGTGAGTTCTTGGAGTTCAATTATGAAGAAAAAGGAATGTGGATTTTTCTACCCTTGGATGAAGCATTCAACACAGTTGCATTCTTTTTAGTTTCAATACAAGAATTGTTAGCTACAGTATTTTAAAACCAAGCTGCTCATTTTGTTCATTTAGCTACAAAATTTCTCACTTCTTAGAAGTGCCAATTATGGATGTGCAGTGGGAATTCCAAGTGGTTCCTACTGTGGGAATCTCAACAGTTGATCAACTCTGGTGTGCATGTTACATAATGGAGGTATTTAATGTCTTTTTTTGCTACTCTTAATCCTCTCTACTTTAAATCACAAACTTTTTATTCTAATTTAAAATTCTCTACTTGATGTTTGGAAGATTTTTTGGAAGATTTTTTCCTTAAGCGTAACCTCAAAAGTTTCAAAATTTCTCTCTTTGTTTGACATTCTCTGCCTGAAAGTCTGAAAGCTTTTTTGAATTTATTTTGCCTTCGGGATAAACTCAAAATTTATAAAATTTATGTGTTAATTAGGTGTGTTTGGGTGTTTCTGAGGGAGAGAGATTTGTTTGCAGTTAGGTCTTTATGGACAATCATTGATCTCAAATTGACTACACAATTATGTCAAATCTGGATATTTTGGTCATATGATGTTTTCAATTTAAGTCTTAATGTTTAGTTGGCATGTGGCTCTATTTTCTAGAACAAGTATTAGGTATGTATTAAGCCATGGGATCTTTCTTTTCTTTGCTTGATGGACCTCCTAGACATAGACACAAGTTTTGACAACGAATTGTGCTATGGTCTTGCAGCGTGACTTTGACACATGCCATGAACTATTAAGTTAATTTGTTTTCCATTTTCTTTGTTGTAGAGAATAACAACACTAGCAGGCATTGTTTTGTCCTTTGATCCCAAGTCGATTGAGGTAAGTTGAGGAAAAATCAATGCTTTGTGTTGCTAGCATTTTCTTCAAATTATTTATTATTCATATAATGAATCATGGAACTATTTTCTATTTGTAACAGGGAGACTAGAATGGTGTTGGATGCCATACTAATTACAGGTAAGCATGTTTTACCATCAACATCATATAAATGTCTATTAGCCCAAAAAAGTAATGAAAACAGGAAAATTACTAGATACTTGAACACACATATACTCACACATGTAGCTTAAAGTACTATCATGTTCCAAACTTGGATATATTAATAGTTTAAATACTCTCCTTGAATAGCAAAAAGTCCATGTGAAAGGAAGGTTATGAGAAGGCAATAGAGAAACTTGGGAAAAGGCACAAGGGCACATTACTACCTATGGGGAGGGCAACGAAAGATGCCTCGCAGGACAACATGAGAGAGCATATATCAATACCTTCTCTTGGGTATATACTGTTTCTTAATGAATGCTAGTCCTTAAATTTTTTAGATTATATGTAGTACAATCTTGTAATGTGGTTGTATGGTGGGTAACAGGATGTTGCAAATCGAGGAGCTTCGATTCGAGTGGGCAGGGACAAAAAAAGAGAGAGAAAAGGTTAGATTCTCCCAAATATCATCTTGAATCCATAACCCAACTAATGCAACATAAAACAAAATCTACGCATCTATGTATGGGTTACTTCAATATTCAAGCAACTGTTTGACGCATCTTCACAAACTTAGTTGCAGGAATCAAAGGTGTCTTTTTATTTTATACCATTCGCAATAGATCACTTATATTGCAATTGTTTTGATTTTTTCTTTCTATTCTAAAACTACAATCATTCATTTGGCAATCCATTTTGTTTTACCAGAACCATACTCTTCATTTTCATATTGCTTCATGTCTTGCTTTAAGATTGTCAATACTATTCCACAATTTGTAAATTGAAAGATTAGTATTGAGATTTCAATATTTCTCTGTAATGTGCATGTTTAAATTTTAGTTCCACAAAGATAATATGATATGAAACCACTAAGTGTCATTGTCAACAATGTATGGGAAAAAATTGAAAGCCAAATGTATTATGAGGGAAGCCAAAACTCAAAAGACTACAATTAAACCTCATTTTTATTGAAGTTAATTTTTAAGGATATGCAATGTCTATTTTCAGGTTATTTTGAGGATCATCAACCTGCTTCTAATATGGATCCCTACATTGTGACATCCATGATTGACAAAACTACAATTTTGTGGAAGCCAAATTTGTTAAGTGTTTATTGACTTATCCTTTTATTATCTTTTGATGATAAAGATTGCATATTTTTTTGATTAATGATGGTCAAAGGCTATTTTATGTTGTAAAGTGAAGTGATTTGAATAATTTTTGGCTTGAGAGAAATTTTGATTCAAAAAAATTATCTTTTTTACAGATTCCAAAGATGTATCAACCTGGAGAACAGTGGTGGTAAATGTGAAGTAATTCTAGTTCAGCTGCTATCATATATGTATAATGCTAGTGCTATCTAGATTGTTAAAATTAGTGTTAATATTCATAAACTGTTTGACAAAAGCATATCTTGCTTGTCAGACATAAGATTTGTAAAGTAATTCTAGTTCAGCTGCTATCTGTAGACATGCAAATTTTACATTATGCATTCGATCAGGATCATTTATCAATTAAACTAGACATTTGCATTAGATCCATTCATCACCTTCATCCATTTAAATAATCTCATTGCCTAAGGTTATTTAAAATAAAAAAAGCCATTTAAATCAAATCTTAAATCATTTTCCAAAGTCCAAAAAGTCAAATCAGTTAATCAGCATTAAATCAGCATAATCATCATTAAATTAATCTAATCCTAATCTAATGCTAATCCCATCCCACTTGCATTATCTAGATCTATCCACTTGCACAATAAATCAATTTTATTGATTTATTAAAACAATCATTTTCCCTCACCATGACAAGTCTAACAGGGCATTTATTGCTCTTCTTTCTTGTCCCCCTCTCAAAATTTATTGCAAATTTGAATTCAAAATTTCCCCCTCTTGGGCACTCTTCCCAAATCTTGCACACACATCAACTAATTACATGATGACAAGTGTCCTCAATTCATTGGCTTGATTTTGATCCCACATTGGTCCCTCTTCAACATTCAACATTTTGAAAATCTTTAAATAGGTGCATCATCCTCAAGCAAATCCTTCACAATCTTCACAATTTCATGCAAGGTTACTCTCTTTGAGATTTGATCTTGTTCATCATTTCACTCCATCATCTCCATTGGCATTTTATCAATTTGAGCTTTGGTCAAGGATTGGGAAAGGGTCACTAGCACATGTGACACCAATCCAACTATGGAATAGGTAACTTGTAATTGTTTTCATGATGCTTGTAGCTTGCTTTCATCTTTTTGTTGCATGTTTTAAACATTTTACAAGGTATTTCATAGAGGTATTTTGTTAAATTTGGAAGTGCTAACCCCTATGTGAGTTTAGTTTTTGCAGATTTAAAGGGATGCCTACATTTGGCGCTAGAAGGAGGGCATAGCCAAGAGCTTTCACGCTTTAGTTCTTCAAGTTATTTCATCATCAAAATGAAGTTTCTTCATAGAATAACTCTGTTTTCTTCCTTAGCTTTATGCAGTGTTCAGATTTGCATATGACAGGGTGCATGATTCATGTTGAGATACGTAGATCTAGGGACATGAATGTGCCCTCACTACATCATAGGGAATGTTCAAAATTGAATAAATGATGTGTCTTTTACTGCCTCTGAACATTTTAGTGATTATAGGTGGTCTGAGTACGTGCCTTTGGGAAAGTATGCAATTCTGAGCTTGTCCTTTCTTAACAAAAGTCCGTTTGGGGAAGTCAGTCCTTAATAAATCAATCCTCTGTGCATTATGCTAACATATGCAGATCTTTCAATAAATGTAATTGGCAATAGCAAAATTCAAGATGAGAAAGGCGTTAGATAAAGGTGAAAGCTCCGTTATTTTATTTAAACGTATGTGCATTTAGTGGATGGGAGAGATAAAAAAATTTGAACAAGACTAAGGTACATTTACTGATGTAGTGGCAGCCAGCCAATACTTTCTTTTTTCGAGCATTTTTTATAGTCTGAACTTTACTGTGTCGATCTTTACCATCTGTCAATCACGAAGCCTGCACTATTCTGGACTCATCTCATCATCTCTGCCACCTTAAGTGTTGAACCGAATCCAATGAATCTGTTCTACACACCTAAAGCTTTCCATTCAACTGTTTCTTCATGTCGCCTGCATCCTCATCATTCGCATTAATGCCTATGTCTTAGAAATCGAATTCTACTCCCAGCTACCTCAACCGTCGCCGAAATAGTAGGGGGCCAGGTAGGGAGGATGTTAGAATAGTCGGGGAGTTTACATTTACACGGGACAGTTGCATTTTCTTAGAGGATTCAAAGTCTTTTGTTTTGCAAACCCGCGCATGGCCTGTTATGCCTTATGAACAGTGAACTCAAAGAATGATATTGTACATTCAAAACATCTATTTTTTGCCTCTATGTGCTTGGCTCGGTCTGCGCAATTTATCAGATATACTCGTCCAATCAAATATTAAATCAGATGAGTCTTTAATAGGCGACTTGTAAGATCTGATTCTGGTTGAGTACTCATCACACCCTTGCTACTGGTCGTCAAAGCTTTTCTCAGCGTCACATCTCATTGACGTATGTAGGATATATTTATGGGGTAGTCAAATCTGAAGGTCTTGTCAACCGGTCACATTGTAAGGTCTGTTCTTCATGGGAATCGGTGGTATGAAGTCTTTAATCACAGTATTTTATATTTAAACAAGCTTTGTATTAATTTATTTATGCAGTCTATTTACTTTCTGACCATCTAATTTGTAGAGCCGATGATGTATTTGTAAAAAAGGACAATGCAGATCTCAAGAGAAAAATTGGTTTTTAAAGAGCGACATCAAAAATGTTTTGGGTTACGAGACTTTCCATAACTAGACTTGGCGTTGGGGGATCAAATCCATGCAAAGATTTATTGTAGATTGGAATTGAACATTACATATTCAAAGGGATATCTGCAGATCTTTATTTCTCACAAAATCATTTTCTTATCTTGACAAATTTAAAGATTTTATGGGGAAGTTGGGCATAAAGAGGGTTGGCATTGAAATGGGACATTGGGCTCAAGCGAAGGCAAGAGAGATTGGAGAATGAAGAAAATCGGACATTAAAAATTTAAAATTCACAAAAGCATTTTTTAAATGCTTATTGAAATAGCCTATAGTCTCCATTTATTCGAAGCAAAAGGAACAATCTTTAGAGAAACTTTCTTAATTTAGGCCTTGAATATTAAACTTAAAACCTTGAAAAGCATTTTTTAATGCTTATTGGGAAAATTTGAGATATCCGTTTCTTGATTTCATTTTCTATTTTAGGACAACTTGCTTTCGATTGGAAATTTTAAAATAAATCATTCCTTCATAGCTTTTTAAATGTGGAAGTCTCAAAATCAAATTTTACAAAAATGGGCACAAATAAGAACTTAGGAGCTTTGTCAATTTAATACTTTCTTTAAGAAATTTTTTTCTAAATGATTGACATCTCTTATGTATATCACTTGTATCTAAATTTTTTAAATCTTTTGTAGGTTAGGTACAAAAGCAAACGAAGGTACAAGCGAAGGTACAAAAACAACGAAGGCGAAAACCTTGCAAAGCAAAAGAGGAGGAGGATTTTTGTTTGAAAACACAATGTGTTTTTTAACACTTTGATCAAAACTACTTCACAAAACGAAAACGAAAGGAGGGAAAGATTTTTTCTTTTCTTTGAAAACACAATGTGTTTTTTAACACTTTAAGTGTTTGATCAACACTTCACGAAATTGTTTTCCTTTTCGTTTTAGAACATTAGTTTTCAATTGGGGCTAAAACGAACAATTTCATTTTCATTGCAAAGGGCTTAAAACGAACCTTAGAACAAACTTACTAGATTTCGTTTTGGTTTAAAATTGAACAAGGCAAACTTCACACTTGATTTTGGTGCTTAAAATGAAGTCATCATTGCTTTGAGGCTAAAACGAACAAGTGCTTGATTGTGTTATTTTGTCTTTTGAGTGCGTATCCTCTCCCCTTGCGCTTCGTGCGATCTAGGGTGCAAGAGAAACACTCAAAATACATTTTATTGCTTTGAAACACTTCATTTTGGGCTTAAAAATTGAACAATCTTGTGCGAGTGTGAGTAGGGGCATTTCGCGTACATTCTCGTTCTTTGTGCCATCAAAGAATCGATCGAGTTACGGATTGTGTCTTTGCTTTCGCTTTTGAACATCTTAGAGGGCTGCTTGGGGAAAAGTACTCCCACTAGCTGACGACTCAACCCATTTAACACTCTAAAACCAGAGTATTTCCAACCCGGGATATAAATAGGGATTTTGGTTAAGCGCCATAATCGGTTGGCTCCGACAAGATGGATCCGAAGGGGACTCTTGCCACGTTAAGGTCAACTCCCTACTGAGCGGAAGGGCCTTACTAGAACCTATGTGTTAGAGATTTGCCAAAATCCTTGAAATACGTTTGTTGGCGTTGCAAGAGCAGTTACAGGCAGCCCACAATTTTCTGACTTTTAGTAGAGATGGAAAGCAATGCCATGGGAGTTTCATGGGTGTTGATGCTTAGGCTGCCCATTATAAGAGTATGAGTGCAGTGGAGGCAGATTAGGGTCAAACATCTAACCATCCGCTAAAAGTAGAGTAAATTTTGGACTTGTCAAATTAGGGGACTCAACAAACATTGTCTATCACATCCATAGGGCTTGTAATTATTCTTTGTTTGAAAACACAGTGTGTATTCGAAAACATTTTGCAAACAAACATTCAACATGGTTCTCAAAATTTCAAACCCTCTTTTAGACAAATATCATTGACTCGATCCATATGTTACTGCTTTCCCTGCGGATTCACATTCGTAGAGGTTCCTAAGCATTGGATTATATCTCAATTTGTCTTCTTGAGTAAACAATAGGAAAACCCTTGCCTTAAGTTCGTTGAATTTCCACATAAAATGTCTTGTGGGGTTTAAAGAAATTAAGACATTGGTACATCTTAGTTTGAAACTTTAATCAAAGAGAGTGTTTTTGGTAAAATAAATCCATTAGGCAAAGACTAAGCAAAATGAACTTTCATATGTGTTGAAGACTCCAAATCCCAAAAGCAGAAATCATTGATTGGAAATCCAAAATGGTCAAATCATTCCTTGGTTAACAAAGGTCTTTAGAAAGCATATGCATGCTCTTCAATACCTAGGTCTTGGAAAGTACAAAGTGGTCTTTTTTTAGGTTCATCTAGGGATCAAAACAAAATCAAACCTCTTTCATCCATCTTTCAAAACATCCAAACATCCATCTCACAAATCAACTTTTGATTAAAACCTTGAAATCATCCTTGAAATGCTAGGCTTTATGACAAAATCAAGCAATCATTCAAACTCATTGAGATCAAGTCCTTGAAAACATTTATCAAAACACCTTTGGCTAGGAGTGTGTGAATGCATCCTTTTGCATATCTTTAGTCAAAGTCATCCAAATCATCTTGTCTAGCTTAGTGTATGTAGATGAATCCTTCTCATATACTTAGAGAAACAATCATCCTATTTGGGTAGGTGTGGGTAGATGTATCCTTCTCCTCACACATATCCAAATCATCATCCTTTGAACACAACTATCCTTTAGATCATTATCAAACATCTTAGGGTCTTTTTGTTCAAAATCCAAAATCAAAATCCATATCAAGATCAAGGACAAAGTCTCAAAAATCCAAAACATCAAACCAATCAAAAAATCCAAAGCCCTAGCATTTCATTCAAGATTTATCAAAAGTAAAAAAACATCCATAACATCCATCTTTGAAACATCACCATCATATCATCATCACGTTTGATCCTAAAAGGCATCCTAAAAACTTTCACTTTGGGACATAAAATAGAGATTAAATCCAAGGAATCAAGAGATTCATCTCCCATATTTCCGAAGATTGATCTTTGTTTTATGGTTCTAACGAGATCTCAATACAAGAAGAGTATGGAAGCCCACAAAGAAACTCCCGCTTCAAGTGACCTTAGCCAAACAAATGCAGAAATGAATCTTGCAGAATCAAGCAATCCATTG